>CAESWR010000046.1:141351-158562 GCA_903171835.1 Mullus surmuletus | reverse complement strand
CTGTGTACTGCTGTCTGCTCCGATGCTGGACCACCTTGTCGATGGAGATGGGTAATGGGCGGGACCCCTGGTGTTTTGGCTTAACCTTAATGTACCGCGGTCACTTTTACCCCCGTCTCCAGTGTTACACGAACCCTTTGGTCCCCCATTAGACGGGGGCGTAGCTTCCAAACGCTGAGGTGTGCGCTTTCCTGAGGTGGCCTGTAAGGGGCGGGGCTTTTTTGGTGCCATTTGGGCGCCAAGCTCGGAATGTAGGGCAACCCCCAGCCAATCTAAAAAAAAAAAAAAGGGAAAAAAAGAAACCCTTTTCCCCTAAAAAAACAAACAAAAATTCTCAAGGTGCCCCGACTCTCACAGGCAAAACCAGTCGCACCCTAAAGGGCTATCAGCTGAAGTCACTTTTCTCAATGTCAGTAGGATTAGTTGTGTTTCTTGACCACCAGGGGGACCGGGAGAGCAGCAGCTGACTGGAAATAAGCTATGATTGCTAATTAGGAGAAAATGTGTATGAATGTCTGTGGAAAAAAGAATGTGATTCGGTTAAAGCTAAAGAGATTAACTGTCGACAACGTTTTTCTTTTCAAGTCTAATTAGTGTGGAGGAAGAAAAAAAAGCCCACGTGGTAACGAGAGATTATAAGAGAATGAACTGTCAGAACAAACACGTCAGTTACTTCCACAAACATCTAGTATCAAGTGGAGAACTTGTAAATGGTTATCTTTCATCAGCATACTGCCTGGGGGGGGGCTCCTGAATGTATTTTGTCCCTGATTTGAAGTGCTGTATAGTATTGTCAACCTGCACCTCCCAGAACCCCGTCACTATGGTTTGCACTTCCCCCCGGCCCCTGCAAGTTTAACATTTGCACCCTGTACATGAAGTTTCCACCACCGAGGTCTATATATAGTGAAGTCCAGTGGTAACTTGTGAAGGTCAACAGCTCCAAGAGTAGACTGGACTTGGATCAAGTTTGGTTCAATAGACCCAAGTCCTCCTCGCACTTGTAGATACGTTTTATTTATAGAGCAGGTTACTCAAACCCAACACTAGCACTACATTATTGTTTAAAAAAAAAAAAAAGAAATCTTTGACATATATCTGTTCCTCTTTCCTTGGAGTTTCTCTTTTTTATAGGAATCAGTAGGTTGTAACCTCATCTTAGTGTAACGATATTGGTTCTTGTGTATTGCTACGATTCTTCTTACTGCCATTCTGATTGATTTCTATGGAGCAATAAGTTCTTTTTTTTCTGGTTTGTTTCATAATGTGGGAGTATTCCCTATGAGCTTGTTTCTATTCACAACAGTAGACAGACTCTTACCTGCTTTGTTGTCATTCAAATGTGTACTGTAAAGTTTAAATATATTATATATAAATACATATACAAAGTAAGATGTCTCTGTCCATGTACTGATCAAGTAACAACTGAGAAATAAAGACGTTATGTCAGAAAGAGTCAGAGGTCATTTTTATTTTCAGGATTTTTTGTGATATGTATTTACTGTATAGATATTTCATACAGTTTGTAATGCATCCTTTTACAAGTGTAGCTACAATAGTACTTTGCTGATTTAAAGACTGTTCAGTAACACTTAATAATACAGCCTGGTAAGTACTTAGAACTTACATGGCCAGGGATGAGATCTGCTACATTCCTCCTTAACTCCCTTAAAATCCTCCTAACTACTGGGTACTTACCAGGCTGTAAGCACCAATTGAGGAATGTCTTTACTTCCATAATTTCTTTATACTTACACAAATGAAACACAATTATGAGTTACAAAACCATCATGAGATGCAACACAAATATTCAGGTAAGAATTTGTTAATAACTGAAGATTGATCTACTCAAACAGCACCTTGTAGGCGACCATGTATGATTCCGAGTAACCATGTAGCATCTGATCTACGGGACTGTAATTCAGCGCATAAATGTTGGCGTGCATCTTCTGCATGAAGATGTCGAGGCCAAATTTCTCCTCTCCCGTCGAGGTGTCGAATGAGTAGAAGATCTCCTCCGTCTCCTTGTCGACGTAGCGTGTTGCGTAGAGAACGCCGCAGGCCACAAAGGTGTTGGTCACTGCCTTCTTATAGACGGAGGTGTGCCAGGTTTGGCCCAGTGTGGGCGGGGTGGTATCCTCCACCTTGGACAACACAAGGTTACCAAAGTCCGGCGTGGTGGTGTAGACCACCCAGACCCCAGACTCATCCGTGGCCAGGTCCAAATCGGTGTATGGGTAGCATTCGTCGAGGTGGCAGAAGTCTCCCTTAGAGTTAAACCTGAGGACAAGGGAAGAGCAGTGATACTTCCATCCTCTTTAGGATAAGGGTACGTTCAATCAGTATGATCTATCAATTAACATTTTATTCATTTGATCACGGCATTTAAAAACAAAGTGGGGTTGTGAACCTGGTGCCTTTGGGTAACTGCACACTGGTCGTAGTCTTGGTGGTGAGGTTGAACTGGCAGACATATTCTTGGTTGTAACAGTTGTAGTACAAGGCCTCGTCATACATAACCACGTTTGGTCCCTGGATGGTGTTGGTGGTCGGGTTAGAGGAATGGATCTGCACATTACCTGGAAGAAGAAAAAGATAGTGTTGTAGTTGAGATGGCACAGACCTCTACCAAGACTTCACCAAGACTACAGGGGACCAAGACCAAGACATTTGGCTTTCAGACAAGACCAAGACCGTATCAAAGAGAGCTTATGTCTGGCAGTGGTTCTTTCAGCTCCTTCAGCTCTAAAATGAGACCTTCAAAAAGCAGTCTTGAGACCTGTTCTAGGACCAAGTCCACCCAGTAAAAGGAACCTTAGATAGAGGAAGGTTAATTTGGTGACTTCCTTACCCGGCACGCTCACTCCGACAATCAGAGAGCTCAGGCTGGAGTAGCGACGGACGTAGTTGGAGTATTTGTTGCCGGAGGTCAGAGGGACGTACCAATACCAGCTCTCTTTCCCCTCCTCTGGTTTGGGGTCACGACCCCAGGCTCCATATTTGTAGGAGCCCGGATACTCTCCCGCGGTGTCAATCCTGGGCTCAGTGATGTTCCGGAATCGGCCGTGCGGACAGACTGCTGTGAGGGAAATAAAGTATATACTATACTTTGAGACTTCACTTTACAAAGATTTAAAATAACTACAGGCAAAAGTACAAAAGCTTCCAGAGGGAGAACAGTGAGCCGGTGTGTTTGTGCTTCGTACCGTGTGGAGGCTGTGTGGGCGGGGAGGTGGGCTGAAGTCCTTGCACGCAGTGTTCCAGGTCTCTCTTCAAACGCTTGTTGTCTAGCTGCTCCTTCACCACCTGCATGGTGTCGTACTCCATCAGGTCCTGCATCTCTTCTCTCACCTTCACCAGCTGGGAAGAAACGACAAAAAAAAAAAAAAGCCTAATAAGTACTCTGCAGATTATAAATGTCTGTAAAATGAAGAAGGGCTTTGAAGTATTTTTATCTTGATGTACACAAAGATCTGTTGGAAATGTTCCTCTTTTGAGGGATTGTTTTTTTTGGATTCACAGCTGCTGATACCTGTTCGGTGGTGTTGGTGCTGAGGGTTTGGTAAAGGCGGGTGCTGCTGTTGAGCCGCTCGATGAGCTGCATGATCTCTCGCAGCTCGTTCTCGATCACCAGGAGACTCAGAGTTCCGTAGAGGTCTCCGTCGTCCTCCCGCTCCAGCGTGGAGACGTCCTCCTGCAGCTGGGGGAGACGGTTCTCCAAACCCAGCATCAGACTCTCCAGCTCACCAGTCTGCAACAGCACATTGCAACGGCATCCCACTTAGTCTGGAGTCAGAATTATTTCATTAATGCTGTGAGAGAAATTCGCTTTTTTTTTCTTTTGCTTTGTTCAAACCAAACTAAAAATGAAACTAATTCACTAGAATAATGAATATGAAATAGATAAATAACAAAATACACTAAAATTAGAGTGAAAAATAAATACAGTAAATAAAATCTAAGATATAATTCATACCAATTTATAATAAAATAAGTGATAAATATTTTTAAAGAATTAAATAGTTAAAAAAATGTACACCCTAATTTTCAAAATACAAAAAAATATGCCAGTAAAGTACTTATTTTGTTGTTTGTTACCTTCTGTGGGGAGACGATCCTGTTGCATTTCAATGCGTTGTTGTTCACCGTGCTGAGTCTTTCGTGTGGAAATGCCCTGCCTGTATTTGCCAGCTCACAGAAACAGTTGCTTGGGGCCTGATGACAACATCAGAAAAATGTGGCATTAGTTAGGTATGACAAGTTGAAAATGAGCGCCGAACAACGCAGATCGGGCAGAGGTCAGCATTTGTGATATATATTCCAAAAGTTTGGTTAATCTTTAATGAGGCAGTGGTATGTTGTGTTATTACTTGAAGATGGTCAAACAAAATGAATTCTAAATCTATGAAATAATGCATCTCTTACCTGCTGGGTGAGGCCGAACAGAGCACACAGCGGAATGATAACGTGCAGCTTCATGGTGAAGCAGGCGGGAATGAAAGTGCAGCTGGAACACAGTGACGATAAGCCCATGCGTGGCAGAGTTTCTGAGCACTCCCCCACCACCACCCCACTTCCACCCCTCTCTCTCTCACACACACACACACACACACGTCAGTGTTATGAATCATAATTATTCCTAAATTGATCACTTCCTCATTCGGGTCAAAAAATCTCGCAACACAGGGATTTCTGTTTTTGACAAGAAGTGGGGAAAACGTGATATTGATGAATGTAACATTACAGAAGTTCTAATCTGAAAATAGTGACCTGAAAATAACGAGCAGAATTCACAATTCAGCAGTTGACATTTATGGTTATGATGAGCTAAGCACAGTATTGAGGAAGATTAATTTCAATAATTTTGTCATATTCAGCAGTTATCAAAAGAAAACGAGAAGTGTCTGGAATATCTAATTGGAAGTGGACTAAATCTAGAATTCCATTTTAGACTTCAATTATGGAGAATAACAAGGCCCGACTCCATAATTTGCAAACTGTTAGAGATGCACCTATAAATATCCATCGACAAACTTGGTCAAACTTCAGATGTCAGTCATTTCTGCTTTGGCCATAAGTAATAATGCATCAGGGCAGCAGAGCGTCCGTCCATTCGGCCACTGGATCAGATGTATTATTGTTCAACAGTGTGAATGAGCACATCTGTGCACATTCACATCAGGCCGTGACACAAAGATTCTTGCAGTCTCCAGGAAATTAGATTCAACCGCAAGAGAGGAAATAGCTAAACCACCGTAAATAGGAAATGGGAATCTTTGCGTGCACTTTCTGTTGTGAAACTGCATGTTTTCAATTTTCTCAAGTTTCACAACCCCTTTTGACTTGATGATTCAAAAGCAGGATAGCGAAACGTGTGTGTGTTGAATTATAATGTCTCTGAAAACCTGCAAGAGTCGGGATCAGCTCTTCTTCTTGTCAGTCGGCTCCTCCGTCCCGCAGCTGTGAACATGTTGCTGCTCCTCCTGCTGTTTCTGGCATCCTTGGTGAGTTCAACTTCACGAGATGATGGCAAATGTTTTACTTTGTCACATCAGACTTCTTTAATTATATCTTTATTATTATTATTTCATTAAAAAAAGGGAACATTATTGTTATTCTATTTATTGTTACTATTGTTAATATCATTGTTATTATCATGATCATTGATATTATTCTTATCATTGTTATTATTTTTACTAAGTGTGGGTGTTTGTGTGTGTGACAGCAGATGTTTTACTTTGTGACATTAGACTTCTTTAATTCAATTTAATCTAATCTATTATTGTTATTATTATTATTATTATTATTATTATTATTATTATTGCATAGAAAAATAATAGGGAAACCTTACTATCATTATTATTATTATTATTATTATTATTATTATTATTATAATTATTATTATAATTATTGTTATTATTATAATTATTATTATTATTATTGCTATTTTTATTGTTGTTGTTGTGATTATTATTATCATTGTTATTATTACTAGTAATTTTGTGTGTGTGTGTGTGACTGCAGGATGGTGGCCAGGCTGAGCGCGTGTCCGGCCAGAAAAGGGACGGCTCGTGTGTGTGCGCGGTGAACTCCAGCATGTGGTCCTTCCCTGCTGTGAAGTTCAACAATGTGCTTGAGCAGGTGGACTCCTGCGAGGGATCCCTCAAATCACTGCAGGACCAGGTAGAGACAACCATCTCAGTGCCAGTATTTGAGGGACGATGGCGGCGATACAATGTTCGTCGGAGGCTGCCGGACCCACATATCTGCAATTGTCAGAAAATGAGGTTTGTTGTCTTACAGCTCCAGCTGTCCGACGAGCGTCTCCCTCGCATCCAGACCCTTGTGATGAACCTGACAGGCCGCCTGGAGCCTCACAAGTACCTGAGCGATAAGGGCCTGTACTCCGATTTGTCTCTGCATCTGCTGGCGCAGGAGCTGAGCGAGCTGGAGGGCAACATCAATGACATTCACACACAGTTCAACAACACCGAAACAAAGAAACTCTCCAAGGAGGTACAGCTGATCATCTGATGTGGCGTCCGATGTACTTCATTATCCTGCTGAACTAACACATGATTGTGCGCATGTATTTCTTCCTCTAGGTGGGTAAGCTGCGTCACGACGTAGACAAATTAAAATTAACAGACACCACTAACTTGAGGACCGTCAAAGAAAAGCTGCGTTACCTGAGGAACAGTGCAGAGTCCTGCAGGACGATTCCCAAAGACTTCATTGGTAAGAAAATGAATGAATATCATTACAACCTCCTGTTTACTCCTGTCATTTCATGGTACATATCCTTGCTAACAGCCTTAATTAGACTGAACAGATTGTTGAGCTTGAACGAGCATTATCATCCTCACACACACTATCATGGAAAAGTCATTAATTCAGTAGGTGTTAAAGGAGCCACTACGAATGTCTGAGCGCATAACTGAACATTCTTATCTAATATTTGGAGACTCTGGGTTTTGCACGGGCAAATAGTTGAGAATCAGGGTTCAACAGCAAAGTCACGCAGCTTTGTTCGCTGCTTCCAGGTCAGCACCGGCACTGCCTCAAAGGCCTGATCAGAAACATCAGCGACCCGGTCACGACGAAGGTCAGCCCAAACGGTAAGAGCTACATATCCGGTTCATGGGGCAAACAGGCCCAGATGGACAGCAAGGGCCAGAAGAGCAGCTACTGGGTTCAGCCTCTGGTCAGCAGCCATATCTACGGCAACACCCTACGCGTTTACCAGAGCTACAAAGACTTCATCGCCTCGGTCAAACACAGGGACTACACCTTCGCGCCGTCCCACTCCGACTCCAAAACCATCGAGGGTCCCAGCGCGGTCCTGTACGGGGAGGCGCTCTACTATCACTGCTATCGCTCTGCAGACATCTGCCGCTACGACCTGAACTCCAACGCCGTCATCCGCGTCACGCTGCCAGGCAGCGGCGTGGGCTTCAACAACAGGTTCCCCTACTGCTACTACGACTGCCGCCTCAACAGCGACGTGGACTTGGAGGCCGACGAGACGGGGCTCTGGGCCATCTACGCCACGATGGGTAACCACGGTAACATCGTGGTGAGCCGCCTGATCTGGGACGAAGAGGCCAATACGATCAACGTCACGCACACGTGGGAGACCAGGCTCTTCAAGAAGGCCGTCAGCAACGCGTTCATGACGTGCGGCGTGCTGTACGCGACGCGCTTCGTGGACGACTTCCATGAGGAGGTCTTCTACGCCTTCGACACGTCCACGGGCAAGGAGGACAACTCGCTGGCGCTGCCGCTGCAGAAGGTGGCGAAGGGCGTGGCCAGTCTGAGCTACAACCCCAACGACAAGCAGATCTACATGTACAACGACGGATATCTGCTCGCCTCCCAAGTCTACTTCTAATCCAGCACTGTTGGTGAATGACTGCATATTTTTAAGGCTTGTATCACAATTTCTCTATCTAATCTGTTTTTTTTAAATCTTATTTTCAATCAAGCTGTGGATCTGTTGTGAAATAAAGACACCAAAGATAATTTGGAATGTGTTTTTACTTTCGTGTTGAATAGAGGAAACGATAAAGCTGATGTCGTAGCTGGTGACAATCAGATGGGCGGAGCTTAGAACTGAATAAAACCAATGTATATTTGAAATTAAAAGTATCAATGATTAATTTTCATGTAGCTGCAATGAGAAAAGGGTGGGCGCTGTCATGAGGAGACACGCACTGAATTCCCATGAATGCTTACATAATTAAAACATAAATATGTTTATTTAAACATTATTATTTTTAATTATTTGTTATAACATCCATCTCCTACTTGCTCATGAAATATGACTGTGTGAGGCAAACTTTGTACTTTGTACTTATCCCCGTAGACTGTTTTGTTTTGTTGTGTTGTGAGTGCAAAGTTTGTCCTAAACAAGTTGTCTACATAATGTCTGATGGGATTGTAGTCAAAGGGGATGTGGTAAAGTTCGGAGGCAGATAACTGCTTCTGCATATTATGGATGCAAGAATTGTGTAGTATCGTTTGGCTGCAGCAGGGGGCGACGTGATCTCACTGTGAGGGGAGAGGACCAGGGCAAGGACAGATGTTTATGCTGCTGTGGCCTGGTTTCCAGTTTCTGGCTGGCTGCCTCTCAGACACACCCAAAGCCCTGCTCACATAATGACAGACCTGCTGCCCTGCAGATTTAAAGACGTCCAAACAGCAGCCGGCTGGCTCGGGACGAAAACTTAATGGTCGACTCTTTACACTGTATGTGGTCTGGATGATTTGATGGTTCTTTGCAGGGTAGGCGGATTGGGGACGGCCTACATGTGCTCTAATTACATGCCGGGAAATCTGACATTTTGGTAACCTTCAAAGTCATAATTCTTCCCATCTCTTCTTTCATCATTGCTACATTGTCCCTTTCTGTGAATGAACGGATGACTTAGAATGATCCAATGGGAAGAAAGGTACTGAATAAGAAAATGTAATGATAGATCATAACACAAATAGAAATAGACTTCATCTTTGTGCTCATGTATAGATTATATTCAGCAGATGTGTAAGACTTGTCACTATGTCACAAATGAGTCTGCATACTCTGCAGTTGTTTCTGCTGCACCGAACAAACCCAGTAAAAAACCCACATGCAATAGACACAAAGCATCAATATATGCAGACTATAATACCTTAGGTAGGTAGGTAGGGACAGCTAGGTAGGTAGGTATGTAGGTAAGTATGAAGTTAGGTGGGCTGGTGGGTAGGTAGGTAGGTGAGTAGGCGGGTGAGTGGGTACGTAGGTAGGTAGGTGGGTAGGTAGACAGGCAGGTAGGCAGGTAGGGTTAGCTAAGTAGGTAGGTAGGTGGGTAGGTAGGTAGGTAAATGGGTGGGTGGGTGAGTAGGTAGGTAGATAGGTAGGTAGGGACAGCATAGTAGCTAGGTAGGTAGGTGGGTAGGTAGGTATGTATGTAGGGAGGAAGGTAGGTTGATCAGTTTGTACGTAGCTAGGGACAGGTAGGTAACAAGGTAGGTAGGTAGCTTGGGATAGATAGATAGATAGATAGATAGATAGATGGATAGATACTGTCTCCTGACTGAAAATCTATTACACACATTTCCTCAGACATTTTGGTTTGTTTTGAGTACCTTTGAAAGCCAATGGACTGAAAGTATAGCAGAGCAGTCAGTCTTCTATTCTAAAAGAGCAAAGCTTTTGGGACTTGCGATGGTTGGACCTCTGCTTATGGTCGAGCTTGCAGGATCATTATCATGTTCATGACCACTTACAGAACACACTCGCAGTTAATGCCAGGAAGTCCATCCTGTTGCGTCAGGTGGGATCACTCCAAGATGAAAGCCTGACAGTTCTGCCCTCACACACCGCCGCACCATCACTGCCCATAAATATCTAATGGTCACATTAAGAGTCCATCTGATAACACGCTGCCATTATCATCCACTGCTGCTGTCAATGACGACCAGTAATGACTGACATCATCTGCTCAGGCCATGAGCTGTCAAACCGTTGTCCTTGAACTCACACAGACAACAGGTAAAATCATCTTAAACAGCTTCAATCACTTTTATTTGCAGTTTCAGGTTCATTTATTTCGCATGAATACATTTAAATGTTCATACATTTCACTTACATTTACTTAAATGTATGGTTTTCTATGCATATGCGCTGAAGTGCCTTACAGTGCCTGTATTTGAACTATTCAACCATCCTCGCAAAGGGCTTCCGATTCCGCAATATCACCATGTTACACAGATGTTCATTTCATGTAAAAAGTATACATTTACTCACAGCAAAGGAGATTAAACTTTCTAGTCCTTGGATTTACCTCGGTCAGTAGACCAGCCTTTTGCCTCTTCCATGCACATTAGAGTACCTACAGTACGTGATCGCTGAACATTAATCTACTCAAGAACACCATCACCATCACCCCCGCCACCATTAGCAGCATATCTGGAGATGTAATCTGTCCATACTGTCTGATGATGACAGTCCACCATAAGTTCTCTATTACACTGGCAGCAGGCACTGCTTAATCTTCACAAAGACTTTAAACTGTGGAAAAGACTTTATCATAAACTGAGATGTGAAGGCAGCGTGGACGGGCACGGTGTTAGCGAGGCTGTGGAGGGTTAATAGGATTATGATAGTGCTACACTGGATTAAAATATGTGAATAGGCGTGAATGTAGGAGCAGATTGAGGCTACCAGTGCACTAAAATACTGACCGATGCTCCTAACTGTTACATTTTTAATAAAGATTCCTATCATTCTTTGGGTTTCCCTCTGCTTTTGAATCAACGAGATCAAGACTCTTACATCATCGAAACCCCTCCGAAAGCTCAACACTACGGCGTTCAGTGACAGCAAATGCCAAATGCAAACATCAAAGACTGGTAAACGGCAAATGAGATGTGCTTAAAAGACGCTTTCTTTATCTGATTGGCGCTCGCATTTCCATCGCCACTTCCACCCAGTCGCTCTCATATTTGTGTGCTGGCTGCGGATGCTGCCTCTGCTCATCAAGAGTAGTCGTGGGTTCAAGAGTGTTTGTCGAGGGCACTTCAACGCGCACAAACTCTCCACTAAACCTCCGTTCACGAACTTTCAACTCTATCTACCATCTACATGCAGCCACGGACTCTTCCTAGCTTACATACCTCGTTTACATACATGACCACTGATGTACATGTGACATCATCAATCACCGGTAACTTTACACTGCATAAAAAGTAATCAGTTGACTAATTAGTAACCAGCAGACGTAATTAGATGCAACACTTTTCATTACACGGTCCGTCTATTCTCCGTTGAATGCGCCTCTCAACCTCCACACCCACGCGTCACATGTTCTGTACTAGGAGATACAAAGGGAAGAAAATGTGCCTTAACAAGCAGCCGGCCTCGCTGATTGATGGCTCGGATGCCTCCTGAAAGCACCCGATGATGAAAATTGTGATTGTTTTCTTCATCCTTTGGGCAGAGTTGAAGGGAAACCACAAGACACAGTTTCCTAAAACGCAACACAAACCCTCTGAATGGAGCTCAGACACCAATCAGACCAATAGAAATGGTTGTTTTGGTAGAATCCGATCCAACAGTCTCATACACTCGTTGTTCCCAGCTTTCCTCGCGTGTGCAACTGGATTAGTAACAGTTGCCACACAACGGCCTCATTCAGTGTGGTGTCGTACGTTCCCCATCGGTTTGCGAGATGATTTTTTTAATATTTTTTTTTTAGCTAAACGCCAACTGGAGGTTTTGGCTGTCCTCGAGACACTTCCCTGCCTCCACATAGCCCAAGCATTCAAGAAGTATTTGTACAGCAAAAAAATTCCAGTTTGGCAGATGGGCAGGAGTAAACAGAGCGGCACACACACACACACGGACACACACACCGCTGGGGACAATGAGAGTCAGTTTCCTCTTTGCTGATTTAGCTCACCATGCTAGCTTACATTTAAAAATATTGTGTTTGTCCAGAATTCTAAATTTTTTCTCTCCTATTTTTGGTACAACAAAACTACTTTTAACGACTACTTTTAACTACTTCTACATGAAAGACAGATGTTTGCTGCATCCGAGAATAAATGATAACGTCTTTGTCGCCAAAGCTTTCATCTCCTGCCCATTCAGCGTCTGTATTTCCAAGCTAAGTGCCATGAAGCCATGAATGCATCACTACTTCCAGGCGATACTACAATGGCGTATGAAAATAGGCTGCCCTTGTACACTGCGGTGAGTAGAGCTGTTAGAACTTGTCACTGCACTGGGTGGAAGTTTAGCATTAGCATTAGCATTAAAAACAACATTTATCCTGCGTTCAAGACAACTGGCAATTTATCTCCATTTTTTCCAAGTATGAGGTGGAGTTGTCTGGAATGCATGCAGCGCCATGCTGTTTTTAAAGCTAATGCCAACTTTCACTCAAGCTAGCTTACTCGGGCCTTTAGCCTACATGCAAAATGCCTTTTAACCAAAGTTCTGAGAAACTTCCTGAATGTGAAGCTCTAAAATTAGAGGGGGAAATCACAAACACAAGTGAGTGACATTTCACACACTCATGTTTATTTGAAGCACATGGTGGGCGGTCGGGCGCGAGGCTAAGCTAACAAAGGGAGTGCAACACACACAGGAAAAATACCTAAGTGTAAAAAGTCTGGAGCGACACCAGTATCTGAATAAGACTGGGCGCTGGAGAGCCGGAAATGACACATTCAACTTCGCATTCAGAGTTTCACAGTTTGACCTGTGTGAAAAAAGATCCATTTTACGGCAACTGTAAATAAAAGCGTTTTGATTTTTATCCCTGACTTTGAACACTATCTACTGATAAAACGCAAGACAATCAATGGCACACCATCCCCTCATCCTGTTTCACACACAGGCCTTCCTTCCTCCCTTGGAGATGCAGATCTACAATCCTCCCTGCAGCCACTTTGCACATATTGACTCTAGAACCGTAAAGCTTCTGCTGCGCTTTATTAATAGCATTGATCTTCAGGATTCCCACAGTGAATTGAGAACTTTTTTTTGTGAAACTCTGGGGAAAAGAGTGGAGGAGGGATGCAGTTTCGACATCGGGCCTCAGCGGGAGGTTGGTGGTACCGTCCTCCCCTCTAATTTAAGAGAGTAATTACACAGCAGTTTGTACCCCCCACCTCCTCGCTTCACTGCTGCCACTCGTAACTCTGCCGTTGGAGTCATTCAAGCACTTTTTTTTTTCATCAATCCAACACCCTATCATCACGATATCATCATCCTGGCCTTGAAAATCACCATTGGTGAATGTTTTAGTGGCAAAAATGTTGTTATGTTTAGTCACAAATGAGTATTATAGTGAGAAACTATAGTTCTTATATCCATTATCTCATTATGTTTGTAATGTTTGTTTGTTCTTTGTTTTATGTCATTATCTCATTATGTTTGTAATGTTTGTTTGTTCTTTATTTTATGTGTGGACCCCAGGAAGTAGCGGCTGATGTTCAGCAGCTAATGGGGATCCCAACAAACACAATTATCAGAAAATTGACTTGGGCGTTGGGATTTCAAAGAAGCAGCAACATGTTCGTAGTTTGTGTTTTTATTGTGGAAAGTGTTTTTATTGTGTATCTTGGTTTTTTTTGTACTCTGCAGCACTTTGAGATTTTTAATGAAAAGTGCTTTATAAACAAAAAGTATTATTATTTTTATCAGTGTGACGAAGATGCCGCCAAGCCTCCATTTTTTTTATGTCTTTGACCGACGTGTCCGAGGGTGAACCAGAGTTTGGATGTGGTTTCCCGTTTCAGGCGCTGCAGATTTACGATGTCGCCGCCATGTGTTTGCCACTGTACGCCGCAGCGCCAAATAACCAGAAAAAAAGAGTCCTGAAACAAGCAGATGTTGCTCGTGGGAACATGAGGCCAACGCCGTTTTGGCGAAACCACAAAGGTGTTGATTCTGCAAGAGGAGAAATGATAGAGTGAGGGAGGAACATGGAGCGAGCGGGGTGTGGACCAAGGTTGGGTGGAACCGTCCTCGCTGCTATATGGGGCCTTCTAATGACAAGGCATGTTGGAGTTTGAAGATATAAATACTCAAAAAAAAAGCTTGTTCCGAGCAAAACCTGGAAAGCCTTCCCGCTTGAAATGACAGGGTGGATGGAAACGGAGTGTGGGTGGGGGCGCGCCAGTTAATTCACACACAGGGGGGGGACGCTTTCGCTGTTTAACTTGCCGATTCTGCCACCGGGGTCACAGATGTTCAAACACCCGACACACACACACACCATATGCAGCTGTGTGACTGTGATTTACATGCAAATATTCCCCTCCGACGTGCCGCCATGACTTACAGTTTTGCCTGGAGAGTCAGAATCGGCGTTTTTTTCCCCCGCTGACCAAACGCCGATGTTGACACAAGGCTGCTGGCAAGAGGGCGGGAAGCGGAGGAAATAACACGCGGCGATTTTAGACAGGGAGACCTTTTTACCCAGGCACAGACCTTCTGTGTGTTTCTTTTTTTCCTCCTTCTTTTTTTAACAACCAAAGCAGCCAAAGAAATGTCATTCTCCTCTGCCAGTGACTCCGACCAGGGAGCAGGAGAGTGGAAAACAAGCAAGATATGAATATTTATGTGTGTATATGACAGTCCGCATCGACGTTTTCTGCCAAATCAAGGTGTCTTTTTCGCATTTTGCAGCAGTTACGTCGAACAGATCCTCATCCATTGCTGCACGCAGACCAATTTTCCTTACAAAATCCTAAGAATTCAATTTTTTTGTTCCGAGAGGACAAAAAGGAATGGAATTCAATAGACTAGTGCGGAACATTACTTCCACCAGCCCACAGGAGGTCTTTCCTCCCATGTGATGTCCACTCAAGCCCGGTTTGATATCGTCTGCGTCTTGTAAAACCCTACATTCATTTCGTCTTGTTTTTTTTCTTTTCTCCTCAGCGCCGAGGAGCCACCGTCACAGAAAGCCAACCTCACGCTGAGCGCTGTGTATTGTGCATCTGTGTTCCTCCGGCTGAAGCTAAGCTGTCACAGAGTGTGTGACAGTGCAGCTGGTTATATGGAGCAGGAGCAGACAGGCTTTTACCCCGCTGCAAAATATAATCCCCCCCGCGCTGCCGTCGCTAACAGAGAGCTTTGGAAAGCATCGGCACATACCGCGCTTTGTGGTATGTGCACAAAACATGATATTGTTTGAGGAAGTTGTGTTGACATGGTTGTCAAAGTACCCTACTTTTTGTTCCTTTTTTTTAAAAATTCTCCAGTCAGAATATAGGCACCAAAACAAGCATAGATACCAAAATAGTGGGATATATAAACTAGGGCTGTCACGATCCTTCATGATTATCGTGGGCTAAAAATATCACGATAACGATAGTATCACGATATCAACAACAATTTTAATAATTCTCTTTTGGCAGATTAATTACAATCAAAATACCTGGTGGTAGAAAGACACGAGACACGAGATTATCATATGTGCATTTTTAACACGATACTGAAATATTACTTTTTAATGCCACCATTATCCTCAATTACGGTATACCGCGACAGCCCTAGTGTGAACTGGAAAACACACAGAAACTGAATGGGAAAATGCTACAAATGTATTGGTTGAGCTCTGGCTATATTTAGATGGAGGGGGCGGGGCTTACAGGTGACAGGTGAAACCCATCAGGGCAGGTGAGTTTGAGCAACACCAGGTAGACTCGGGAAGGCGCCTGACAGGACAAAACCCTTCCTAAATAGTGATCTACGGGTCCAGTTTGTGCCCATTAAGGTAAATTAGTCTCGTTATGGCTCCATGTTTAATTTGGCGCGATGATTTTCTGCGCACAGCCCGCCGACCCTCCGCAGCGGAGAGCAGCCACGGTCAGTTGTTGTGCGATAAGCCCAAACCGCCAGCAAAGTAAATCCACCTGGGGAGCGGGTCGGCTCAGAGCTTCTTTAATCTCCTAATTTTTTAATAGAGTAGCTCTCGTGGGCTTGTTTTGCTCCTGGAAAACACGCTGGGCTCTGCCCCCGCTCTCTTCTCCCTGCCTCGGAGCATCACATCATCGGGGGAAGCCGCGTCTCGTCCTGGCGTGTAACGACGCCGCAAGACGGGAGGCCGGATCCTTGGTTAATTCGAGCATAAATCAGACTGTTTGTCCATTTAATATGCGCGGTTCCTAGATTTCTCCTGGAAGAAAATAATCACTGCATGTCACACGCTGTTGCAGTTGTCCTCGGGCCCTAAAGCTGACCCCCCCCCCCCCCAACCTCATCATTCATCTCTCTGACGAGGATATCCGTCGGCCAATGGGCTGCAAGCTGCCGCACAGATTACCACAGAGGCATTATTCATTCATAGACTGGATTGTGTCTCACTGTGCCGGCAAACAAAGAGTCCAGATAAGCCCCTCCCGCGCCCCCCCCACCCCAAAACATACTCTGGTACCACACTGTACACACTTTATGGATCATTTAAATGGAGCCAGACCATAATCAATGCCATCTACACCCCTTTGTTTACCCTTTAACATGTCAAAATGGCCGCCAAGCAACATCACCATTAAGTAAATATCCATATTATATCTTCACGTTTGTCCTGTTGTGAAGAAAAAACTATTCCTGATCACACCTTAATTAGGAAAGGAGCTATTTTACTTAATTTGTGTCATAGTTAAGCATCGCAGTATGGAAAATTACTTACTAGAATTGCTGGCAAAAAATGGAGAGCAATTATTCAATTTCCTTTGACGTCACCATCATTTGATTTAACTGATAGTTGGCTCCTGTGTGAGGACGTGTTCGACTGGTATACAATGCCTTCAGAAGGCTTTTTTTCTTTAAAACATTGAATATTAACTCACTTTTGATAAAAAAAAAGAAAAAAAAGAATAGCAGTTCAATTATTTATTTCTCCAAAGTCATTCATTATAAATACAGTACTCCGACATTCTACTTTATGAATCATTTTGTCACAAAGAAGAAAGTTTTCCACTCTCAAATTCCTGACCTGGGGTATACTGAGAGGTGTGTGTATGTGTGTATACATGTGTGTGTGTGTGTGCGTGTGTGTGTGTGCTGAGGCTGCGTGTAAGAGGATCAGCGGCCTCATTAAGAGGAGCAGCCGCGCGCCGACAGCAGCTCTGTAGACTAAATGACTGCCTGGAGAGTTAAGCACATCAGGTACACAGGGCTCATCCACACACACTTCTCTGCAGCAAGGGGGG
>CAESWR010000046.1:62618-80763 GCA_903171835.1 Mullus surmuletus | reverse complement strand
GGGTATGAGATGACTGAGAGGCATGCCTGCAGGTAACTTACCGAGAATTCCAGCAGTGCATGCTGGGGGGGAGTCTGCTACGATGTGAAAGTGTGTTGCTTGAAATAAATTAGGCATTTTACGTGATTATTTAGACATTAAAAAACACATTCAAACAACAAAAGCTCTTTATCTGTCAAATTAGTCAGAACATTTTGCACAGATTTTGAGCCGGCCAATATTGTAGTGGCTGACCTGCAGGAGAAAGCGGGCAAAAGGAGTGTGTAATGAGAGCTGCACACGCAGTAAAAGTTAAAAAATATGGTGAGAGCGAGCGAGACAGATAACAAGGGTCAGACTGGGTGAAATATGAGCTCTAATATGTCTCTTGGCGAGACGCTTCAGATTAACAGATTGTAATGGCATCCAGCTGTCGCAGGCGGTGCAGGACTATCTTGAGTTAGAATAAGATAATGAAACGTTTACGGTTGCTTGGGTACTTAGGTACTGCTCCAAAATGTGTGTTTTTGGAACAGCAGCTTGTTTTTATCAGCAGCGGGGCCAAGAAAGACTTATTACTCCAAGATAAGTGAGAAAATAATAACTCAAGGACCTCAAGAGCAAGTCCACAAGATCTATAATTTGACTTTAAAAACTGGCAATTTCATTATTCTAGTTTCAAGATACAAAGAGTCCACCAGCATTAGCTTCGATTGTAGTTTCGTCATATTGTTATTGTGGAAGTGGGAATGGTGGTGTGTGTGCGTGTGCGTGTGCGCGGGTCAATTGTGGTCCTTTTATGTGGAGCTCCAGATTCACCAGGAAGCAGCTTTGGTGTTCAGCTCTCAGCCGGTCACTCCCTCAGAAGGAATGCCTCTGGAAACTGCTCGACTGGTGGGGTTTTCTGCAGCGACCCCCCCCCCCCCACCACCCCCCCATCTCTCTCTCATCTATCCAACTCTGTCTTTCCCCTCTCAATCAGCCTCTCTCTCCGAGGGGGGAAAAAAAAAGCTGCTTCCTGCCCCCTTTTGTCCAGCTGGCAGATTGAATAGAAAACTCCTGGAGAGATTAGCGAGACGTAGCGCCAGCGCGGAGAGCCCGAACAGAGCGGAGCGTCGGATCAGAACCGAGGGGAGCCGATGGAGAGGGGAAGCGGCGCCTGCTTCACGCTGCTCGTGATGTGCAACAAGGCCGCCGCTTCAGAGGGCCGCCTGCTTCTGCAAACACAACACGAGGGAAAATGAGCTGATACTTGACAAGCCCTCTCACAACCGATTCACCAACAACCAGCATCTATTTCTATTCATTTGTCAACAGCGAAACTACCCTGTCTGTGTATGTGTGTGTGTGTGTGTGTGTGTGAGAGTCTGTGTGTGTGGGAGCTGCAGTTAGTCAGCAAGACCTGTGAATGAAGCTGTTGGCTATGTGGTCGCTAAGCTCGAAGCGCTCTTTCAGTGCAGTAGTAGTAGTCCACTGCTAAGTCAGTATCTGCGCGGGCCTCGCTCATCCGTTGTTGTTGTTGTTGTACGGTAAGCCCAGAAAATATTGTACACAGCGTGTGTGCATGTGCCGTGTGTGTGTGTGTCTGTGTGTAGCTAAAATGGTCTGACAGGCTTAGGATTGACCGCCTTGCCTACTGACCTTGCAGAAGAGGGACTGGAGGAAGGGTTTGGTCTATTTAATCTGCAGGCTTAACTGGATACATTAATACTGTACATAGTCGCTTCCTTGCTCTCTCCCTCTCTCACACACACACGCTTAAAATTATCATAAGGGATGAAGAAAATGAAGGATGGAGCCCTTGAGCTGATTCTAAACTTGACTGGGGTCGACTGAAACTCCTCATTTTAAATTTACGCTCTCCTTAGTTATTCATTTTCGTTTGCCACAGCTTCCTCGCTTCTAGCATCGCAGATTTTTAGGACTTTGGTGCGTTTGCAGTGATGTTTCCTCAGAAATATGTGATGATTTTCTTAAATAAAGGGTAGAGTGATCCGCACACCACAGCGCACACCGCAGTGCTGAGGCTCCGGCGTCACTTGCTAATAAATTTTTCTCGGTATGGGAGCTCCGCGCATCTACGCCTTTACTCTTTATTATCGTCTTCTTCTGATGCAGCTACCACCACATGGTATCCCAGAGATGTTTTCCTCCATATGATTATATGGTACAGATGAAGCATAGAAGAGTTTCGCTGCCCACAAAATAGTCTTGTTCAGACTTATTTATCTGAGTCCCACTGCTGTAAGGTGGCATTTCCCAAGGCTGAATCGACTCCATGTCAGCTCAGCAGAAAAAATCCAGGAACCCCTAACAACATTAGCTGGTAGTAACGGCAGCATTCCCTTCACCAGAGTAGGTGAGACCCGGATTCCGGAGTCAGAGGATGCATGACGGCTTCCCACTGGTGTGTTTTACTGGAACAGTTAAATGAACGTGTGCCATCATTCTTGGTGTTCTTAGTAACACCTGTGCTTCACCTGCTTGGACAAGTCAGAGCATCTGCTGTGACGACAAACAGTGATTTATTTTCAACCAATTAAGACCTTGATTAGAAGACATTCTTGCAAGCTGAACTCAGAGTTTTTCCCACGGATACTGTATATCTCGAACAATCAAACCTGCTGTGATGCAGTCATGACACGCCATAGTTATGTGTTTTTTTTCTACCTGGGCTGACAATAGACTCCTTCCACAGGAGACATTTCTGTGGCAAAGAAAACCACAGGAGCAGTTGGTGCAATAGTTGGATCCTGTTTCCAAATATATGACTAGGGCATTGTGCAATTTTTATGGACGCAAGCCATTTTTGATGCCGTCATTTCCACCTGTGCCTCGCCCGCCACATCAAGCGAGACTGCTTCGAAAAAGGGGCCTCTCATGGAAAAGACGAGGGTGTTTTTTTATGTTTCTTTTTTTAAATAAATGGACAAACCATTGCTTTCAGGAGAGAAGCCGTGCCACACTAGCAAGCCGATAGATAAATATGTAGGCAAGGAAAGCCTTAATAATCAGCTTTATTTGAGCAGATGCAAATCTGTTAAAAATAGACACAGTTGGCCATCTGTAGTGTGGTGGAATCATTTCTCTCCTCACCTTTCAATATCTCTAGTCAGCTACATACTCTGTGCTGTAGGTCCCTGTGAGAGCCTGCTAAAGTTGATTTTGGGCCCTCCTTCCCACCTATATTATTGGATGCCTACTGTTTGTCAAGAATCCTCTTATTCATACCTACGTCATCTGATATAGGACATGCACGATAATGGGGTGAGAAGTGGTACTATATGAATGGATTGAGGAGTTGGAGCACGATGGAGTGCTCTTGTGTACCGACATATGCTACAGTTGTGTGTCAAAATATGCTCCCCTTACTCTTAGTGCAATGGGGTGAGTGGGGCAACTATATGACTGCATTGGATAGTGTGAGTCAGATCTAGAAGGTGCTCTTGAAAATCTCTAATTGACAGCGACCCAACATATCCTTAGAGAGGAAGCACTTGGTCAGACGGGTAAGGAAACACTCCCTTTAATGGAAGAAACGTTTAAGTAGACCCAGGGCCCAGGTTTGGCGGCCTTCAGCCTCGATCGGTTGGGTTAAATGTGTGTCCATAGAAAGACCAGTGTTCTGAGAATGCCACTTAGACACCCAATTTTTTGTTGGTTGAATGATGATGTCATAGCCTCTCCTGGCCTGTCCTGTGGTCGGTCTACCGTGCTTCAAGACGTTACGTTAAAATTGGGACGGCTTCGTCATTACCGCTAGACAGCACTTTGTTTACACACAGACTTCACAAAGACTCTTCAGAGCCTGCGGGCATAACACTCTGCTGAGGCCGCGCCGACGGTGTGTATTTGGCTGTAGACGGACTCGCGCACATGTGCATGTTCATGCATGCTCAGTCAAACCACTGCCGGCGAGTCTCGCTCTCTCTCCTCTCTCATTCTTTCACCCCACTCCCATTTTCTCAGTCTCTATTTTGAGATTCACATGCCTGCTCTGACCCGGCACGTGCCAATTCTGTCAAATTGTGTCTTGAGATGGGAGACGGCTATGAGCACTTGCTGTCTTATTTTAAAAACCAGAACAAAGTGGTTTGTACCCTCCAGCCGGATCCAGCGTACCGCTGCAGCCAGAGTGCACACTGATGCTGTTAAAGTTGGGTGCCAGTCCTGCCATAGGGTTCTGCTGGTCTTGCAGATCATTATCTCAGCCAAAAACAATGACCTTTGCCCCCCACCCTGTTTCAGCCAGTCCTATTTGTGCCCCCCTCCCACAATGGAGAATTATCTTTTCCAACAGTCTGGCGTTAAACAAACATCCATTGCCTGAGTGAGTGCTCTCCGCTGTTCTCTTCCCCTTTATGCCTGCATGTTCCCCAGATGTCTCCTTTCACACCTTCTGGTTCAGACCTCACACATATCCGTTAGTTGTGTGTGTTTATATACATGTATATGGGTGTATTTTGGTGACTGTTTGCATTGGGCGCCAGTCAGATACCTGTCAGGATGTGAGGGGGCCAGCTGCTGCCTCAGGGGGAGACTGGGGAGGAATGTTAGGAATCCTATGGGAAACCCACTCTGACCATTTGTATGTTTATTTTTTTATTCCATCCTTCACAGTCCAACTTGGTGTTGCTCTCTCAGCATCACATCAAACATGCATTCATTAATCTGGCGCTTCTGTGGTTCCCCCAAATGCCATGGCCTGGTTATGACTCTCATTATGTGCTCTCTGAATTGGCAGCTAAATGCATCAAAGTAGAGTAATGGCATATCTTATATCAATTTTTGCTCACTGCACTCAAGAATACACAAGAGCGCTGGAAAGAATTCTTTAAGTTCACAACATGCCAGGACATTAGTCTGCTAAAGCACAAAGACACAATGCCAAAGAAACCATGCCAATTTTGCATGGCAATCCAATGATATTGCGCTGCTAGATAAAGAGTGAAAAGTTTTTAGTCTATTCTACACCTACTTTTTCCAGTTCAAAACACTTGTTAGAAAGAAGTTTGGACATCCACACCATGTAGCTGGTAGCTGCTATTGAGTGCTTGTGAAAGTGGGCATACCGATGTCTAGTCTGGCACGAAACATTGATCCTTTAAATGAAAGATTCGCGGTGGAGCATCTAAAAAACACGAGGAAGTCCTAGTCTGGCCTGCCGTCACCAAAAATAGGCACATTCAAGGGAAAACAGTGGTAGCTAGCATGAAAAGTGACCAAAGTTTTAGTTTAGGAGACTTTTAGCAAACATGTACTTATGGTATTAGCGTTGTGGTGGTGAACAGTGAGGAGGAAAAATGAGAAAATGCAGCCTGGCTGGAGAGGCTTACTGACAGTGAAACAAAGCCCGGAGAGAGACTGAGTGACGGCTCACTGAGATGGAGAGAGGAAGAAGAGGAGAAACGGCAGGGATGAGCTGTGAGGGGTCAGCCATCCATCAGTGACACAGAGGTCATTAGTCTATTTCGAGAGCGCTTCCACTGAGCTTCCACTTGTCATGTGGAACCAATATTTAATTAAAGCTGAAAGAGGAAGGCTAATTGGGGCGGACCTCCCCTCGGGGGAAATACTGACTGTTGCTGTGACTGACTATACACTGTTGGCCTGTCAGTCCATTGAACAAACAGACCTGCCCAGCCTAGCAGACATACCCTGCCATTATTAATAACATTCAATGGCTTATTAATGCTGAGAGAAACCAAAGAGGCTGGTAACCATTTTATCTGCAAACAAACAATGAATAGACACATTTGGACTTGTTGGTTCACTGCTCTGCACTGTGTTGTTTTTAACAATACGGTGTTTGCTTGAGTCGACACAGCCCATGTGATGTTTGTTCAGGATTTTGGTCAGTGGGGGAATTCACCAAGTTCAGCACAGTGTCAGATCAGGGCGCAGGATGCATGGATGATGAAGGTTGCTTGGTCCTCGTCCTGACTGTTTTGGGATCAGTGTAACACATCTGCGCCACAGACACGGCTGTGCGACTGCAGCATCGCGGCGGGCCGCGCCTGCTGGGAGCTGAAAGTGAAACGCATCACCTTAAGTGGCACCGTGGGACCAAGCTCTCGCACGGGTTAAGCAAAGATTCTTTGAAAGGTCAGCAAGATAGGCAGTGTTTTCTGGCCTAAAAAACAGGTGGTGGGACGTGAGACAACATGTTGCTCAGATGATCTACATCTTGTGCAACACAGGGTGTACAGTAAATTGTTCAAAAGTGAAATACCAGTGAGGCAGGAACGACGCTTGCGGTTTGTTTACATTAACCATGTTGACTCCAAAGGCTGCGAGTGTCAGACAAATAATCCGACTCCTTAAGCAAAGCAGCCAATTTGAAGTGCTTGTGAAAATGGCAGTGGAAACAGTTTTAGCATCTGTAATTTGACGTGTCTCCAATGAAACTTGCAGCAGGACACCCCCTTCCTTATACTTAGCAGGGGAGGAGGCGAGCATGGGAGAAAACCCAACGGCACGGATGATGGTCAACCCCAAATTATGTCTGATTGGATATATGTTGACTTTTAATACCGAGTATGAATCCTGGAAAAACCTATAAATTGCCAGGATAGAGGAAAAGACCTATTTGCGTAATTTGATTTTGCTGTGCTTAATTTTTGCGGCATGCTAAGTATGAACCGTACGCTAAACTTCCCAAGGTCGGCTCCAAATTACTTTGTGCCGAGGCCAAGTGGGAGGGGAGGAGGGGCTCATACATCTGTGCTGTCTTGTCAACTAGCAGCCGTGGTGTGTATGTATATGTTTGACCTATAACTCTTGTAACAAATAATTCTATTTCTGTGTGGGCTGTAGAGGTGTCAGAGCGTCTGATTTGGGTTTAGAAAGTTAAAACCTAAGCGGGAGCACTGCTTTTCAAAACCCCAGATAGGGGCCACTAGGCTTTGTCGTATCAGATCTCCAGAAAATGGATCATCAATCAAGAATTACTGCAGCAACATCTGATCGTCATTTTGAAATGGAGATGGTCCAGCCCTCTGCTTTCGGGGTCTGAATGCAGATGCCGGGAAAAGCCATACCTCTTGGCAACCTCATACACATTTTTCTTAACTGTCATCTGACTATTAATATCATTGACCGAATGAATCGGTGGTTCTTTGCCAGCTTGCAACTATTCAAAGGCGCAAAGTAAATACTACCACTGTATATATTACAGTCCCGTCAATGTAGAGGTTGGTTTTATGTTTCCTCTTGGAGAATACTTTATGCTTCTGCAAGTCCAGCTCACCCACAACAGATATGGATCTGGTGAGAGTTAATCTACCCTATTGTCAAAGAAAATGTGTTTTTCACTGTTCCAGAACATCTGAATTCCATATATAGGTCTAGAATTTAGATTTTTGGCAGAACGCTAGACCTCCCCCCCGAAGCTACAGTGAACCTGCTTTGTCACTATTTGCCAAGCTTTGACTTTCCAGAGTCGTAGCAGTCAGTCAAAGGTCTTGCTAGGACAAGCAGCCTTCCTTCCCTCCAACCAAACACTCCTCCAACAGCCTTTTCATGAGAGACAAGCCAGATGCTCAGCCATTAATCACGGCCGTGTGCGAGAGAGAGTGTTTGTTTGAAGCGGCCGTGTCAGGCAAATGTTATGTGTGTGTTTGTGCGGCCTCCGTGCCCCATAACGCCAACATGGGAGCAGGGGGATGGAAAGTTGGCACTCTCATCAGAGGAAAGGGGGGAAGTTTAAGTACCAAGAGAAACATAGATGGGCGCAGGAAGAATGGATGAAGGTGGAGAGGAAATGTTTTATTCCCACTATCTGGAAGCTTTTGTTACTGGCAGATGCGCCCCTGACCCTTTTCCCTCGCAGACAGTGAATCACTCGTACTTTTCCTATTTGTGTACGTTGCCGGCATAGGGGGCATGTGACCGGTTTGCTGTCATTCCCCATCCTGTGCTCCCTTGAATTCTTTTCCGCACAAAGCTGAAGCATGGTTGTGATCGTGTCTCTGTCCCCCCCTAGGTGAATCTGGTCTTGGGAAATCAACGCTCATCAACTCTCTGTTCCTGACCGACCTGTACTCCAAGGACTACCCGGGACCGTCCCAGCGCATCAAGAAGACCGTGCAGGTCAGTGTGAGCAGTGTTTACGCTCAAACACCATCACTAGTTTCTTTGTTCTGGTTACGGTGCATTGGCCGCGCCTTCAACCTCCACATAAACCCAACAGAGACCACATAATTAGCCCATGCATTTATATATTCATTGCAAGACATTTTTAAACTTGCAGTCCCCAAGTAAATGTGCATTGGTGCCACTCTGTTTTCTTGCCAGACCTCTGAACCGCTGCCTACTTCCTGTTTCATTTTCAGCAGTTTAAATATCCCTCATGGCTCACGCTTATTGGCAGCCAATCAGAGATCTGCAGACCGGATTACGAAAGAGAACAGGCATAAGGGTGTGTGGCCATTTTCAGCGCAATGCAACTGCACAGATTGTGGCAGATTAGTTTCCAGATATGACCAGTCAAATTTGATGAATGAATCTAAGAACAGGGTCAGCCTTTATCTGACCTTTGACCTTCTCACTCTGCTCTCCACATCTGAGCTGATGCTATCTTTTTTTTTTGATGCACTAACGACCACTCGTCCCTGTTGCTGTTACGAAACTCTTCATATCTTGAAGAAAGAAGCTGTTTCACGCTTGTTCGGACACTTGAAATCTCTTTAAAGGTCATTTCAAAACCTTGTTACGTGCAGCGCCTCGGTATGAATTCCTGGAAGGAGGAGAAGAAGAAGATGAAATGGGAAGATTTGATTTCAGAATAAATATAACTCCCTGCTTCAGCCGCGTAAATGACCGGGCTTCAAAGCCCCGTCGAAAGCACCAGCCAGAGTTGTCACCCGCGTCATTTAGGATTTAAAGCCGAGGAGCATCAAGCAGGGAGAGGAGGAGGGTGCAAGAAGGATGGGGTATTATGGGAAAAAAAAGCAAAGGGGAAAGAGGAACTGAAAGAGAAACAGCGTGGCCACAGGGCCTGATTTTGTCCTTTTATGGTTATGACAAACGGATGAGGAGGAGGGAGGCTGCATCTGGAGCAGCCGTGTTGTGGAATGACAAGAGGAAAAGGGGGGGGGGGGGTGCAGTTTGGGAAAAAGAGAAGGGTTACTTAGTAAGAGAAGGAGATGGAGGGCGAGGGGGGGACCGAGGGAGAGAAGAGGACAAAAGGTGGAGTGCGGAAGCTGCGGGTTAGTAAGAGGTGAGTGGGGAAAAGCCAGAGAGGAAAAACAAGGAATTGGGTGAAAGTCCCTGAATTCCCCCCGGGGTCCGAGAGGATCGGGAGCGAGGCAAGAATCTTCCCATGAAACTTAACACCCGCCCACCCTGACACACACGCACACCCACACACACAGTCACTCTGTATAGATTCTTTTATTAGTTATTCCAGTTTTAAGTGAAGTTTTAAATTATAGAAACCATTAAATTATTCAGCTGCTGGAAGTGCGAGGATTTCTAACATATTGCACAGCTCAAATAGCTAATAGTCTAGACATATTTGAGACCATCTTTCCCTTACAAAATGCTCCAGAACCCCTAATTATGTCATTTCCTCATATTTAGAAGAAACGTCCCTGCAGACCCGTTGACACACTTTGTCCTTGTTTTAGCCTCAAATCCTGGCTCTCTTGCACATGGACGGCACATCAGGTGATGCTGCTGTGTTGTCGCATCTCTGCATCAGAGCGTCTCTGCAGGGAACGGACGTATGAATCAACATTTTTCTTTGTTTTTGGGCAGCTTTGCTTCAGACCGTCACTCGTTTTAAACCTCGCGTGAACCTCTGCGTGGGCAGCTAGCGTGTCCGCCACGGTCTGAGGCAGAGGGGGAAGAGACGGGGGTCAGAGTATTTATATTCCAGAAGAATCTCTCATGTTTTGTCACTCACACAGGCGCACACACACCCCCCCCCCCCCTCTCAGATCAGATTTCTTTCAAATGATGGCGTTGAGACCGTTGACATTTTTGAGGTTTTCTCGCAATCTGTTTTACTTCGCGGAAACGGACAAAATAACAGATTTGGTTTTCAGATGGCTTACATGTCATGCACAGACACTTACGGTGCAAACAAACCCCACTCTTAGACACACACAGGCACGCACGCACACACACACACACACACACATTCTGGATGCGAAATTAAGTTCAAATATGTCAAGTGGCTGCGGTGCGTGATATATATACCGCGTATACATATGTTATCTGAAGGTTTATGGAAGCCGAAGAATGTTTGTTTTAGAGCGCGAGGGCTGCATTTTGAGTTAAAGGGGCCATCCCAAAATAACCAGAAGGCTTTGAGAAAGTATGCAGCAAAACGAGGGGATGGCGGAGGAGCTGCAGGAAATGATGGATATGCAGGACTGGAGAGTGAGAACGAGGAGTTTTATTAGTCCTCTTCATCACCATCTTATTTGATCTTGAATCGATCGATTTAGGATGAAGTATAGTGAGTCAATGGACCAGCAATACCAGGCCAAATTAATCAGAT
Organism: Mullus surmuletus; assembly: GCA_903171835.1. Classification (NCBI taxonomy): domain Eukaryota; kingdom Metazoa; phylum Chordata; class Actinopteri; order Syngnathiformes; family Mullidae; genus Mullus; species Mullus surmuletus. The sequence continues at coordinate 70,277 of CAESWR010000046.1, read as the reverse complement.
AAACATCAACCTAAGATGGTTTAATGTCCTCTTTACGCTCTCCCTAGAAGTTTGGAAATGGTGTCAGGATCCTCATAGTTTAGGATCCTATAAACTTGCAGCTTGGGGGATGATTTCCCACTTCTCCCTCTAAAATGTATGCAATAAAACTCAGAAATGCGGCGCTCCTCACCCACCCAACCACAGTTATCTGCGGCGTCGGAGATGATCTTAACTCATAATCGCCACAATGTTTTTTTCCCCCTCTTCAAGTATTGAGCGCACAGTTCATCAAGTCCGAGTGGGAGGAGTTTGCAGCGCTAAGTCGACTCCTCCTAACATTAGCGCTGCGTCTCCCGGCAGGCCATGTGGGCGAACTCAAAGTGTGATGATGTATCATTAGTGCCCTGAGTGGGAGAGGAGTGTGTGGGCCTGTGTGTGTGTGTGTGTGTGTGTGTGTGTGTGTGTGGGCGGGCGGGCAGGTTCTCTTGGAAAGTGTGAAATCATTTGATTAGCGCTGGTTTGGATAGAGATTTACAGTATACTGTGTTTCCCTTCAGTTACAGAGACTGACAGTGATTTCTCCTCGTCATGTGACTTAACCTGTAATAGTTCCTGGGAACTAATAAGAGAGTTTGCTATGAAAATCTGTTACTGCAGAAGAAATAAGAATGCCTCAAATTCATTGTTGCTGCTAATCATTGACCATCTGAGGCTCTAACAAAAATAATGATTAAATCCTCCTTGTATTGCATTTTATGGATGGATTTTTTTTGTTGTTTCAAATTGTGGAGTTGCATCTAGAGGCTTTAAATCCCCCCAGATAATTATTTTGATATATATATTTCAGGCTGAAGTTGATTAAATAGATTGACTCATTAAAAGTTGCAAAAATACTAATATATGTTATTTTTACAGCAGTTTTTAGGGACGGGAGGGTTTTTGTTCTGAGGGACAGTTGAGGATTTTTTTTATAGGAACTCTTTGGGGTTAAGGATGTTGATTTAGGTTTGTGAATCGTTGTGCTTTTCAGGTGGAGCAGTCCAAAGTTCTCATCAAAGAGGGAGGCGTCCAGCTGACGCTCACGATCGTGGACACGCCAGGGTTCGGAGATGCGGTGGACAACAGCAACTGGTGAGGATAGTTCCCGTCATCGCATCATTATTGTTTGCTGGAGAAGTCCATCATCTTCCTTCTTTCCCGTCTTCTTCCTGCATCCTCCCAGCTGGCAGCCCGTCATCAACTACATCGACAGTAAGTGCGAGGACTTCCTGAATGCAGAGTCGAGGGTGAACCGCAGGTCGATGCCAGACAACCGGGTCCACTGCTGTCTATATTTCATCGCGCCCTCCGGACACGGGTAAGTGAAGCGTGAGATTAGGACAGAATAAGATGGGATGGACCAGCTTTAGTCAAGAAGTAATCACACATAACGAGATTAAACGATTTTGAATATCAGAGTAATGCTTTTAATGTTCAGTATGTAAGTGAATTCCCCATTTTTTAATACCAGGAATGTAGTTTTTCTTGGAACTTTACTGCGAGCAGAGGCTGATGCAAAAGGTTACATTAGTGTGTGTTTGTGTGTGCGGCGGCTGGTGAGGGTGCCACCCAGTGTTTGTGACCCACAAAGGTTACATAACCCACTTTCTGCTCATGCTCAGTAGCAGCGCGCTCTCCATCACCGAGCCGTCCAATCGCAGCGGAGGCTCGCAGCAGCTCAGGGAGGCGAGCCTCTTCATCTCAGACAAGCCCGCTCTGTCCTCGCTCATCTTGCAGAAAAGGGTCATGAGAGAGACGGAGCGTAGAGGAGACAGCGTGTGTTCATTTCAGAAGCATTCCCTTTTTTCTCAAAATAAATGCTGCCTTTTGTAACATTGTTTAAAATCCAACCATCTTTGATCAGTGCAGCTCATTGATTATTAGTCCCTGCATAACGCATCATCTGTCATCATGGAAAAGGAGTAAAACATCATTGTATCAGCATCCCCCCACCTTTAGTAATCTCCTGTAAATTCATCTCCTCAAAAAAAAAGCTGCGACTCCATGCAAAAACTCAAACTTACTGACCAGGTTTTGTCTCATTAGAAATCTGCAAGAGTGTGTGCTCAGTGAAAGGTTAATTTGCTGCTTGCATGGGTTTCTTTGGCCCTCTGCTGGTGACCCATTGAATTGCGCTTACCTCCAAAATAAAAACATTCAGCATTTTTCTGTACATTGATTCATTTAAATGGTTATCCGATACACCAGCGGGTGTTTTAAAGCACTTAACCTGAAGTCTACATTATTATTTTTTTGATGCACATTCCACACATGCAGGAAGGAGAGGCCCACACCCTGCACTGGCTACTAAATGGAAAAATGTATTCAGCTGTTTTTGGCCCGTATCCTATGAGTCCACTTCAGCTGTTGACTGACTCTTTGTCCACCCTGCAGGCTGAAGCCGCTGGACATTGAGTTCATGAAGAGGCTCCACGACAAAGTCAACGTCATCCCGCTCATTGCAAAAGCCGACACTCTGACCCCAGAGGAGTGCCAGCTTTTTAAGAAACAGGTATTTGTGTGTGTAGGCCTGTGGAGTGTGTTGTCCCTCATAGCTCTGGTCTGATTTTTTTCTGTTGTTGCAACAAAAAGCAATTTCCCCTCGGGGATGAATAATGGAATTCTGATTCTGATTCTGATTTGTTTGATTTTTCCTTCCCCAGATCATGAAAGAGATTCAGGAACACAAGATAAAAATTTATGAATTCCCAGACACGGAGGACAATGAGGACAACAAGCTCATCCGAAAAGTCAAGGTACTGTACTTCTCCCATTGCTCCACTTGAAAGCGTGTTTAAGCGCATCTGATTGATCTCAGCAGGAGGGCAGATAAATAGAGAGTAACAAAAAGTCAAAGGTCAGTCTGCTCTGCAGTCAGTGTCCATTTTGCAGCTGCATCTGCCGCGCTTCCACATGCCTTGCAGGCTTGACGCATTTCGATAGATCATCGGCTTTTGTAGAGTCACCGAGTGAGAGATTGTCATTCATGTAACACCGCCGTACATCAATCCACGCCATGTGACGGTTGTCGTCTCTAAAGTTAGCGTCGGTTGACTGTCAGATCCCTCCATTGTGAGAGTGGAGAATGTCGAATGAAAGAAGCTATTGTGGTTCATAAGCTGCCACCCATTTATTAGATCTAACAATATTACAGAAGAAATTGTGAAACATGTGAACGGACAGAGTTCTCACAAGAAACCCGTCATCCAGGGAAAGTGGCCAGCAACCCATTTTGTTTTGCAGTAAACAGACAATTGTTGTTTTTTTTGTCATCACGCTCCAGGAGAAGATGCCCCTGGCAGTGGTCGGCAGCAACGTGGTAATCGAAGTGAACGGCAAGAAGGTCCGAGGTCGCCAGTACCCGTGGGGTGTGGCAGAGGGTAAGACCATCCAGGTCCATTGCCAGAAAGGAAGAACAGCACTGAAAACAGACAAGCTTTTTTTCCCCCCCCTTGTTCTTCCTTGTTGTCAGTTTACGCCCCCCAAAAAACACCAACAAGCTCTTGAGACATTGTGACCTGGTACATCATGTTCACCTGGGACAGTCTGACAAAAGTGAGACCCCCAAGGTCTTTGATAGTGAAAGGAGCACGGTGAGGAATGTGGGTCACAGTGCACGTTCTCCATGTCCACTCCCTCTGCCCGTTGGATGTAATAACTACCGGGTAAATTAGCAGCTGCTTGTCAAAATGTGATTCCTGCTGGAAATGTGTCAGACTTTTAAAAGGACAAGTATTTCCTAGACAATAAGTATTCCCTCATAGTTCTTTATGCCTAAGAGAAATGATGGTTGCTTGGTTGTTTTTAAATGTGCTCTATAAATTAAGTTTGAGTTGAGTTAAGTTGAGGTGATTCAGGTGAGGGCCGGCAAGTTTCATCTAATTTTCAGTATATTTTTAATGTTTTCTCAATATTATTCACATATCACCAATTCTGTTATCTCTAAGCATGAACAAAGAGCAGGTCTAGATCATGCTCTGCAATAGTTGTATATTAAGAGACCCAACAATCCCACAAGAGCAAGCAATGGCCGACAGGGTCCAGGAAAAATCTGCACAAATATACTGTACCTTACCGACTTCAAACTCTATCTGAAAGATGTGTGAAGTTTGACACAACCAACCCATGTGTGAAGAATATAGACATGTTCCCAAGAACAACCAAGAACTTCATATTGGTGGTTTCAACGTTCTCTCTAAAACATTACATTTTGACAAGTTTGATAAGGTTATCAGGCAGTTGATACATCTCTACCTTTTACGCCCACCCTTCTTTCCCCACTCCAAACAACTCAAATCCGGGCCATCCTTTTGCTAGTCTTGATGTGGTTCCTGGTAGGGATTCTGGAAAAGGAGGTGAAAAGGAGATGTATTGTTAATTGATGTTTTTTGAGACGTGATTCAGTTTGGGGGATGGAGACCCCACTGGTTCTCTGTTAGCCACCAGTGAGCCGTTGTTGCTCTTTAGTGGTGGGTTAGTTTTCCATAAAGTTGTAGTTTCTTTGACAGTCCTTTTAAAAATGACCTATTATTCATCTTTTATACAAAACAATTTTGTTGCTCTGTGGTTGACCATTGATCAGTCTTTCACTTTTCATTCTTTCTTTTCTCTCCTTTTTCTTTTTTTATTTTATTTTTTTCTTTATCTATTCTTTTCCATGACTGACAGAGGGCATTTTTGGTAAACAAAACCATCTTTCTCTTTATTTCAACCTAATTTTCGCCCTTCCTCCCGACACCACCTCCTCCCTCAGAGAACCTCGCCCCGAGTCTCTCCATCACTTCTCTCCTCTCAACTCTTCTGTTGCTGTGCTATCTCATCATTAGGCTGATGGTCAAACCAATGCTCTAATCAGACCTGGGCTTGCTACTGATTGCGGCATATTCAAACGCTGGAAAACTGCCTTGATTTAGAGGAAAAATTGTTTTAAATATAAAAAACCTGAATACCATCCCTGGTAGTTTGTTGGCCCAAAGCTCAAAACAATGAGCCTACGACTATATATTGTGTATCATGGTGCAAAGTCTTTGTTTCAAGATATCTCTCTTGAACAAAAACAGTTAGCTAAGCATAGAGCCGAAGAGCCAATGGTCGACCAACAAACATGAGGGTAATTCATTTTAGTCCTAAATCTATCTTTTGTATCTCAAGTGGAGGTTTTTTAAACGCAAATGCAGTTGTTTTGTCCCAGGTCTGATGCTGTGGGTAGTCATGGAGAAATTAGAGGCTGTTGATAATGAAGCTAAGGCTGCAATCGCTCTGATGCCGTGGCTCCCTTCTTTGCTCCCGTGGTATCGTATATACTGTTGTACCGTGAAATATTTCAGCCCCAGTGATTCAATACGCGACAGTCTTGTTAGTGCTGAATCATGTTGGGCGGGGCGATAACGGTGGGCAGGCCTCGCAGTATCACTGGACCAAGGACTGGGAACCAGCATCCTAACGCATTGCTTATAGGTTCATGAGCTATTTCTGACGCGTTAGCTTTCTAGAAGGGCATATAGCAACACTCCTAAGTCATTAATGCACACACACACACACACAACCTCGCCGACTCTCACTCATCTTGGAATTTTAATGGCGTAGAAACATGCGATCTGCTTAGAGAAAACATTTAAACACTCTTTGCATGTTTTAAATGGAGACGGCTGTGCGCTTGTAAGGCATCAAACCAACGTAATTCATCACCATGGCCGAATAATCACCGCTAACATACGAAATAGTCGGGCTCAAAACACCTGATGGAGCGGGACGCCACTCTGTCAGTGTCTGACAGACTGACGAATTCAAAACTGAACACAAACGGGACTTGAGATGAACTGCCTCACCTGTACATCAGGTATTTTCTGCCTCTCTTCAGTAAATAAGATTACTAGCCTTTTACCCCCCCCACCCCCCAATGATCCTTTCCCTCACTTAGCTCCTCTGAGATTTGCGCCCCCCCCCCAACCTCCCACCCAGCTGGTCATGCATAGATCCTCATATAACTCCCCTCGTCTCAACCCGCTCCCTTAACAAGCCCTCGCGTTTCTGAGCCGGTCAGCTTGGACCCATGCAGGTTATGGTGTTGATCCGGGCCAAATCTGGGTTCACTGTGGGCCAAACATGGGCAGATTCTGGGACCCGACTGGGCCATAATAACCCCAGCTGCTCCACACCCAGGTTTAGCCCCACTGGGCCAAGACAGTAACTGAAAAAACGTACCCCTCCCCCTCCGTCAGAGCTCGCTCCTCTAGAAGAGACAGGAGGTCAATGGCTGGCTTGGGATGCCAAGGCGCAGGACTCCCTAAGTTTCATCAATGGTAAGGTGTCCTAATTGTTCGCACCCCTCCCCCTCCCGATGACGATTGACTGAGGAGGTGAGGAGCGGCGTCTGCTTTTTGTTTCTCAATGAAGAGGAAGCTCCGGAGACTGTTCGCCCCCGCACACACTCTAAGCAGCGGTTTACCTGCGGTCCTTTTCCAGAATCCCATCTGATCGTTAACCTTGTCTTTGTTGGAAGCGTCCGACCCCCACTGTCATTTAACTGTTGGTACAAGGCCAGTTTTGTCTGCTGTTGTGTGAATAATGACCAGTTTGTCGCAATTTGCGCAGCGTCTGTGTGGTCAGAACGGGGGGGAAGGCTGTGATCAGACAGGAGGAGACGCAAAACACACCGCGAGTGTGTGAGACTGCGAGGCTCGTCAGCTAAAAAATGCAGAAGCGTTTTATTTGTTTATTTTTTTTCATTATTTTACATTCAGGCTGCAGCACTTGCATGGGCGGGACACACGCCGCCCGTGCCAGTGTTTCACCATCTGTCAGATGTTTGCACAGGGCGAGCGGGTAAACGGCATGAGGGATCAGCTGTTAATTCAGCTTTGCTCAATGTTTGGGAAGGCCTCTCCGGTTTAGAGTCCCGGAAAATAAGCCTCTCAACTCAAAATTCAATCTGTCCTGTGTGGTCACAACCTAACGTTGTCGTTTTTTTTATGTTAAAAAGCCACTAAAGCTCAATGTACTGCTGTACAATAGTGCTCTCAGTGTGTCCTCTCAGGCTGCAGGACGAGTGTTTTAACTGTTTAACCAATCAAAGTCCTGTGCTGTTCGATGTGTCTGATGTTTCCACCGTCATTGTAAATAACATTCAACAATAAACAGCGGTGTGTGTGTGTGTGTAGTTCTGCCGGGACTGCTTTGGATTCACAGCCAGAGAGGAGACAGACGCTGATAGTCACGTACCGAGAGTTCAGTGCAGTTGATATCGTACACAAACACACCTGTAGAAGCTCGGTCAAACACCCTTAGAAGCTTGGACGCCCCCCCGCTTGCACTACATTTCAACATTAGCTTCCCTTCACACCTAGACTGCGACTCATCGTGTCAAAGCGTGTTTTGATTTTGATTTTGACGAGCGTGTGTTTGTCTCTCGCTGTGTTTCAGTGGAGAACGGGGAACACTGCGACTTCACCGTGCTGCGCAACATGCTGATCAGGTCAGATAAACCGTTATTATCATTGTTGCTGTGAGGGCTGTCACGATATCTGAGTTTCACTTCACGATTATCATGGGCAAAAAAAAAGTCACGATAAAGATATTATAACAATATCAACAAAAATGTTTAATGATAACGGTACAGTTGATGAATTCAACTTTATT
>CAESWR010000046.1:21795-32345 GCA_903171835.1 Mullus surmuletus | reverse complement strand
ACACACACACACGGCAGAGGCTGAAGCACACCAAACAAAGCACACGCACACACCACTGTGGAAGCCTGAGAGGAAAACGTGACCATCACGTCCAGCTCTCGTGTGTCAGAGGTCAGAGGTCAGAGGTCCTCCACTGACTCTGCAGCCTCTCTCACTTGATGCTCGCTCACTCGTCCGCCTTCACCGCAAATATCTTTTTCAAACCTCAGAAAATATTAGCTCATTAGCTTACAGTTATGTTTCTTATGGTCACAGCCAGGTTGCCAGGCAACCAGCAGGTGCTTCAAGAAGGTAATATTATGATAATGTCTCTTCCTTAGCACACTTTGGTTTAAAGGAGCAGGACGTAATAATAATTTTGGTTTGTTTGGAGAATATTGTGAAGCTACGGTGTCCTTTGGGGACCAACAGGAGAAATGGTCAGGACTGCGAGCATTCCGTCTTTCCTACTTCTACATCAACTGTTTCCTTGTTACTTCCTATTTCTACTACTACTGTTTCCTTGTTACGTCCTCTTGTTTTTCCATGGGTGGTAACATGGTGGTAACCAGCGTTCAGGTGCATACTGCCTCAGGTGCTGCACACGTGCATTGTGGGTGCAAGTTTGTCCTTTTCAGCTACCATAGAAACATCATGGAGCCAACATGGCCGCTGATGGAGCTCCTATGGGCTTTTACATCAATCATTCTGAGATTGTGATGATAATCAAAATATACATGATCAGACAACAATGCACTATTTACATAGTTCTTAACATATTTCAACTAGAAAAATAAAGAAAAGTGTATTCTTACATACTGCTCCTTTAAATAGCGCACCGGATTGAGAGAATGGGTGTGTGTGTGTGTTTGATCAAAAATGATTTTGTTTGTACTTGTAAGATACTCAAGTGCTTTACACTACATAAACCTCATTCACACACACACACACACACACACACACACACAGACAGACAGTTAATATGCAGCAGGGAGATAAGACATTGCTTCCACAGTAAGTGAATGATACACTAAAGAAAGGTGGTAAAGAAAAGAATGGTGGGGGGGGTTAGAAAGAGTCTGTTTGAAGGATGAGAGGAGAGAGTGATAAAAGAGGAGTGTTCCACGAGAGGCAACTGAGGAGATAAAACGGAGCAGGAGAGGTGGACAGAAAACGCCAGGGTGGATTTGGGTGAAGTGTTATCTCTGTGAGCAGACACACACACACACACACACACACACACACACACACACACACACACACAAACACACACACACACACACACACACCGTGTACAGTAATAGCTATCTCCTGGTGACAGTTTTCATCCATAAATCCTGAGTATTAGTGAAGCTGGTGCAGCCTGAATATTCAGCGTGTGCTCTGATGATGGAAACAAGGAATTATGGGAGGATGGCGAGAAAGGTGAGGATGGGAAAGACGTGAAGAGGAAGCGTTGCAGGAAGCAGCTTCAGGTGCGAGACGAAGTACAGACAATAGCCGATGGGAAGAAATCGGATAAAGGGCAGAAGGAGATAAAGTGCAGGATAAAGAGAGCTGAGAGGGACGAACCCACAGAAAACCAGCGAAGAAGAAGAAAAGCTGCACGGCGAGGAGGCGAGGGAGGAGACGAGAGACGAGAGAGGTTTAAGGCAGGATAAATAATGAGACATCCAAGCCCTTAACCCTTGACCTCTGAGAACTGGGAGGTCGCAGTGTGTGTGGGGGGGGGGATTTGAGAGTGCAGGTTGTGTGTGTTTGTGTGCAGGGGGGTGTTAAGAACATGGGTTGTGTGTGTGTGTGTGTGTGTGTGTGTGTGTGTGTGTGTGTGAGTATGAGTGTGTGTGTGTGTGTGTGTGTGTGTGTGTGATAATCACAGTCGCTGTCTGTGGACTTGATCCAATTCACAGACTTTGACCTGCACTCTGCATTCAGGAGGCATCCAGTTTCCACACCATATAAAAAAGAAATTACCATTCATTGTGTGTGTGTGTGCGTGTGTGTGTGTGTGCGTGTGTGTGTGTGTGTGTGTGTTCATTGACATGCAAAGCTAAAGATGGGTGTACTGCAAGAAATGATCCCCTGCTTATTAGGCCGCTCTCTGCCAACTCAATTCAGCTTCTATCAAGCGTCTCAAGTAACAGCAGAGTAATAATCCAGCCGCCTCCACCGGCTCTGAATCATTCATGGTTCTTCTTGTGAGCCGAGATGGCGACGCCCTGGAAACCTTCGCCAGCCGGCGCCACCTGGTGGCCTCACTGTAATGGCGCCATAAGATAATAAGATGTGAAGGGACATTGTTCTGTGTGACGGGTGAGATGGGGATGTGTGTGAGACAGGTGAGGTGTGTGAGACGGTGAGGTGGGTGAGAAAGGTGAGGTGGGTGAGACAGGTGAGGTGTGTGAGACGGTGAGGTGTGTGAGACGGTGAGGTGGGTGAGACAGGTGAGGTGTGTGAGATGGTGAGACGGTGAGGTGGGTGAGACGGTGAGGTGGGTGAGACAGGTGAGGTGTGTGAGACGGTGAGGTGGGTGAGACAGGTGAGGTGTGTGAGATGGTGAGACAGTGAGGTGGGTGAGACAGGTGAGGTGTGTGAGACAGGTGAGGTGGGTGAGATGGTGAGGTGTGTGAGACAGGTGAGGTGGGTGAGACGGTGAGGTGGGTGAGACGGTGAGGTGGGTGAGACAGGTGAGGTGTGTGAAGTGGGAGAGGCCACAGCAGGTGACACATGTCACCTTTGTCTTCACTCATTTTAATTTGCCTTTATTTGCTACTTGTTATCACACACACACACACACACACTCACACACACACACACACACACACTCTGACTGCTCCATGTTGTGCTTGGTTCTCCCAGTCGCTGCTCCGAGGAGGCTTCGCTTCAAAGTTCTGAGCTCCAACACACTGCTGGTGACCTGGAAGGAGCCCAAAGGAGACGTGGACAGCTACCTCTTCTTCTACAGCAGCAAACCAGGTAGCAAACTCAGGCTAAGCTAAGCTAAGCTAAGCTAACTAGATGTAGCTCCAGCGAGCATGTGCAGCAATTGGTTTGCTTCCTGCCTTGCAAATCCGTTCCCAAACACGGAGCCTCCTCGGAGGCTCCTCGGAGGCTCCTCGGTGGTGTTGGATGCTCGCTGCTCTCAGACACTTTCCATCATGGTGTGACGATGAAGAATAAAGGACGGAGAAGGTGAGCTGTGATGTGACGCATGTTAATCATCCAAACGCCCAGAGAGGAATAAAGATGCAGCTGGCGAGCGATGAACCTCCGCCAAGTGCAGGAATGATGTTGTGGCTCCAATTTCTGAGTTGCTGGTCTGAGTCTTTAGCTTTGGAGGGAAACTGTGGTGATTGGTGGGCAGGATCATTTCTCACAGGAAGTGAGGAGGCCACCTTCTCTCTGAGCAGATGATGCTTGATGGCGTCACCAAAGTCTGAGCTGACTGTGGAGGGTCGGAGTTTCTCTGCTTTGTTCATATTTGATGGAGAGATATTGGAGCTTTGCACAAGTGGAATAAAAAAAAGCCAAGAGGAGCGCAGTCCTACGAAATCAAATATTTCCACCTTGAGCCTGACGTTGACCTGGCTGCCTGAGCAGGAATGTTAATCAGGCCTGTGCTGGATCCCCCCGCGCTGGCCGGACCCCAGCACTCTAATATTATGCTTCCAAGCAACAAGGTGTTAGTGACTGCGAGCTGTGCTGCTCTGCTCCTCTGCCAGGTGGCCTTCAGACGGAGATCCTGGTGCCCCGAGGTGAGAGCAAGGTGCTGATCACCGACTACCAGCCGGCCGAAGACTACACGGTCAGCGTGACGGCCGTCAGCGGCGAGGAGCGGAGCCGCCCGCTGACGGGCCGACACCGAGGTGAGGCGACGCCCCGGAGCTTCTTCTCTGTGTGCTCCTCATGCTGCTCCGCTGCCTGAGACCTTCTCTGCTGCCGCTCCGTCCTGACGGCTGCTTTGTTGCTGCTTCTGCTGCAGCGGAGGGAGGTGAGAGGGATGGAGGCGAGCGAGCGGGAGGAGAGCGAGCGGAGCCCCACCAGCTGACCGACGCGCTCGCACCTGCTGAGGATGTCGAGGAGATCTCTGGAGGTGAGGCTTTCTAACCGCTCTGTCCATGCCTTGGTAGTAAGGACAATTAATACTACAATCAATACTCATACTTCAAGGGATGGGTACATTGGGTACATCCAAGATGGCCGCCAAGTTGGAGACGTCATCAGTGTGGGCGTCTGATACGTGTCAGACACCCAATTCTAACCCGACCCACCTGGCAACACCCTGAGGGGTGCTTGTGCTTGAAGGTTTCTTCTGTTAAAGGGAGTTTTTCCTTGCTCCTGTTGCATGCAGAGGGAAGGCCTGTTTGTGTGTGTGTGTGTTGTGTGTGTTGTGTGTGTGTGTGTGTGGGGCCCAGGCTGTTCATCGCTGAGTCGGTGTTGCCTCCGTTGACTTGAGTTGGTGGTTGGTTTGGTGCTGAGAGCAGGATGTTCTTTCAGTTGCCCTCAGATTCAAATATTTTAACTTCTGCTCGATGAAATGTGAGAGAAGAGAGGAATGTGTTCATTTGTCTTTATTGTGTGTGTGTGTNNNTACCATAACCATGGGCTCAGCAGGGAAGCTTTCATTTATCATTAATAATAGCGTTTGTGCTTAAGTGTGTGTGTGTGTTTGTGTGTGTGTGTGTGTGTGTGTGTGTGTAATAGCTGTGGGTCATTTCACTCTATAAAAGGAGCCTCCCCTGAGCTGAGTGCCCGAAGACGGCTTCAGACCCAGTGGTTGATTTTGTCTGGTTTACTATTCAGATGTTTCAGTGCAAGTGAATCATTTATCATCAAGTGTGTGTGTGTGTGTGTGTTTGGGTGTGTGTGTGTGCGTGTGTGTGTGCGCGTGCATGGGTGAGTGGTGTGTTCTTAAAGCAACCAGCTGCAGCTCATGCGGCCAAACAAGGCTACACTGATTAATGGACTCTGACCCCCCAGAACTATATGTGCCATGTCATTATAGACTGTGTTTCTGTGTGTGTGTGTGTGTGTTAACTTGTAGTTAACTGGCTGGTTGTTTAACTTTATGTTGACTGCCATCTCAGGACACAGACACTCACACACACACCGGGGATGTGGCGCTCAGTGAGTGCTAGTAACACACACACAGACACACACACACACACAGACAGACACACACACACTCACACACACCCCGGAGATGTGGCGCTCATGTTGAAGCTTTAATGTGCGACCACAGAGCTCTCTGCCCTCCGTGTCTCTGTGAGGAATACAATCAGACGCTGGTTGAGTTAAATGTCAGCACCATATATGTAAACGTCTGTGAGGACGACTGATTGACAACTGATTGATGACTTATTGATAACTTCAGAGGTGAATGGTGTGTTTGTGTGTGCTGCAGCAGATGTGTTTAGTCTCAACACATCTGCTCACAACATCAGCAGAAATATGTGAGGTGAGCCTGTCTGCCTGTGCAGGAAACATCTTCTCAAACTGCTCTTAGTGCTCATCTCATCTCATCATCACCATCATCTCATCTCATCTCATCTCATCTCATCTCATCTCATCATCACCATCATCTCATCTCATCGCCACCATTATCTCATCTCATCTCATCACCCTCATCTCATTTCATCTCATCATCACCATCATCTCATCTCACTGTCACGATTATCTCATCTCATCTCATCTCATCTCATCTCATCATCACCTTATCATCACCATCACCATCATCTTATCTAATCTCATCATCACCATCATCTCATCTCATATCATCATCACCATCACCATCACCATCATCTCATCTCATCATCACCTCATCTCATCTCATCTCATCTCATCACCATCATCTCACCTCACCTCACGTTATCTTATCTCATCATCACCATCATCTCCTTCATCCCACACATGAAGGCTTGGAATGAAGACAGAGTTGATGTGAAGTGGACATTTTCTCTGCCTCTGTTGGAGCTTGGGGTTCTGGGTGATAGAGGGACCAGCGGCCTGATGAGCATCCACCCTGACACACGTCTGAGGAACCATCTCTCAGGCTTGGAGGCATGGAGGAGACCCATTGTGTGCTCCCGCCATGGTCCTCATTTTCGTGACCCTGGGCCATCATTCATGTAAATCCTGGCAGCCAACTGCTGAGGAACTCTTTGGGAGCTCCGTGTTTCAGACTGAGTTGGCCCGATGATGGAGGTGAGGTCTGCAGTGAAGGAAGCTTGGCTGGAGAAGCAGGGTTAGCTAAAGCAGAGACGGACCAAGAGGAACATGGAAGGAGCCCCAGGAGGTCTGTCTTTGCTTCAAGTTGTGGGCAGCTAACTTTCAATTGTCTCTGAGCCGCGTTCTCTCCCCTGGACCCTCAGAGAGCCGTGGTGAAGCTCCATGATGGTGTGTCTAATAGAATCAGTGACGCTAACAGGGTTCACGTGCAGCTCAGCCAACCTCAGTGTCCTGAGAACCCAGATTCAGCAGGAGGACGTGGACGGCTTCAGACAAAACACGCTCAGATGTAGACTGAGATGGAGACCAGGGGCCTCATGTATGAAGGCAGCGTACGCCAGCATCCACGCTCACCTTCAGATGTATCAACAGGGGAATGAGCGTGGAAACTGGCGCGTCTCCACGACAACTTCATAGCTGGCGTACGCCCCTTTATGATGCTTTTGTCTGTTGGCAACACGTTGGTGATGCTGGGATGCATCAGTGACGTGCAGATTTTCTCCCCATATGACGATGCGGCTGATCAGCAGCTTTAGTGTTTCTTCCTCCTGGAAGTGTGAGGAGCTGCGCTGCGACCAGAGACTGGATCTTAACAGGAAGCGACACAGAAATGCGCTGCCGTGCCGGCGCAGCGATCGGTGTGTGAGTCAGAGCTCTTCACCTGTCAGCCACATCCATCAAACTCGCAGGACACGCAGCTGAACAGATGAACATTGAGGCGTGATTTACTGCAAGCAACGCTTTTGATATTGTGATCGGAGCCACATGCGCACACACACACAACACACACACACACACACAGTAGGCCACAGTCAGAGGATGAATGTATTTATGCAGGCTAAAGCTTTTTATTGGGGTGACCAGATTTGAGTTTTCCAAGAAGAGGACACTTGGAGCGGGGGCTGCTGGCGTACCTGTCAGTGGGGGGGGGGGGAGTGCCCTGACACATTTTTAGGTCTCAAAACAGAGGACATGTCTGGAGAAAAGAGGTCGTCTGGTCACCCTGTTTTTATCTGATCAATGAACGTGTAAATGCACAGACATGGCGGTGAGGAGTTCTTAATCATCACATGGTGCCGGCATCGACGCCCCCTGGTCTCGTGTTCGCCTCATCATTCACACGTGTGGAGCTCATTTACATTGGATCGCATATTCTGATTGGGTGTATCAAGGGAAAGTGTGTGGATTCCGGCGTTCACGCTGTTTCATAAATCCAGATGTTTTACGCCGTACATTGCTTTCAAGATTTCAGCATAAGTCAGGGTTCATTACGAAATCCACACAAGTCTTGATACTTGAGGCCACAGAACATTATCAAGACCACGGGGCACCAAGACCAGAGCAGGACACCTGAGTGATCTGTCTGGAAAGAGAAGCCAGAGTCCTCTGGAGTCCAGTGAGTCTGAGATGAGGCGGAGACCTTCAGAAAGTGGTCTGGAGACTGGTCCTAAGACCAAGACCAGGAGCCATCTCAAATGCAGCAGCAGTTCCTGATGGTGATGGTGAGTGAAGGTGGCAGGAGGAGATGCTGCTGCTTGTTCAGTCTCAGCTGCCATGAGTCACGGCATGTCTCCTCCTGTGGCTCCTCCAGACGTGTACCGGCCCTCTGGGGGCGGTCAGGAGGCGGAGCCTGAGGTTGGACTCAGCCAGGTGAGGCCGGTCGCACCTGAGCCGAACCTTCGTCACTTTGGTAAAACCAAACGTAAAATGTGACGAAGAGCAAAGATGGAAAGCAGCTGATTGTCTGACTCGACTGCAGCTGCTCTCAGTTTGGACGCAGCGTAAACATTCCACACTCGAGTCACAAAGTAGCACAAACACACTTCAAATCACCAAAAGCAACAGCTGAGCTCAGCTGGACTTGGAAGCTGCTCGGGTCTCCAACTCCAGATCTGCTGCAGCAACTTCAATGCAAATACCAGCGTGGTCCCGACATGAGTGTGCTCCTGAGATGTTCCACTTGCTGTCAGCTCGTAACGCTCCAAACACTCCAAGTGACAAGGTCCTGGTTCTCCTGAAGGTCCATGAAATTGCTGCTTCATTTGGCTCTGGATTTGGTTGTTGTTTTTTGATGTCCTGTGTGTGTGAGGATGATTTTGGATGTTAGATGTCTATCCATGATTGTTTTATTTGTTTTATTTTCCTTTTTTCCATCTGACTGGTTGAGTGAAGAATCTTCAACCTGCAGAAACAGTGCCTGGATTTGATGGTCAAAATTTACAAAGACTGACCCTCATTTCCTCTCCTCCTCCTCCTCCTCCTCCTCCTCCTCCTCCTCCTCTTCCTCCTCCTCTCCAGCGGAGCAGTTTGTGTGCCACACTGAGGCCATAGCAGACATCGTCATCCTGGTGGACGGCTCCTGGAGCATCGGACGCCTCAACTTCCGGCTGGTCCGCACATTCCTGGAGAACCTGGTCAGTGCGTTCGATGTTGGCATCGACAAGACAAGAATCGGTGGGTGTTGACTCCTCCCCCTTCATGGCAGCTGTCTGCATGAATACGCTCTGAGGATGCTCTTTGTTTTGGGGTCTGCAGGTCTGGCCCAGTACAGCGGGGATCCCAGGATAGAGTGGCATCTCAACGCCTTCACCACCAAAGAAGCCGTCATTGATGCTGTCAAGAACCTCCCTTACAAGGGAGGAAACACTCTCACAGGTCCCTCCAAACCTCCAAACCTCCACACCACCAAACCTCCAAACCACCAACCAATCCCTCACCTACAGTTGACCAAGACATTGATTCTTCGCCGCTCCTCTCTGACTGACTCCTGTTCCTGTGCTCCTCCTTGCAGGTCTGGCTTTGACCTACATCTTTGAGAACTGCTTCAAGCCAGAGTCCGGCTCGCGTAGTGGAGTACCCAAGATCGGGATCCTCATCACAGACGGGAAGTCTCAGGATGACGTTATTCCACCTGCGGAGACCCTGAAGAAGGCCGGGGTCGAGCTCTTTGCAATCGGTGAGGACTCACAAATCACCATCACCAAAGCACCAGGAGGCCAGAGACCTCATCACCAAGCAGGAAACATTGCCTCCTCGTGAGCTTCAGGGTTTATATCTGCGCACACAGGCTGGAACGTCAGCTCGGTTCTCATGTAGGTTCTCCATCATCCAGGTGTAAAAAATGCTGATGAGAACGAATTACACTCCATCGCCTCCGAGCCCGACAACACGCACGTCTACAACGTGGCTGACTTCACCGCCATGAGCTCCATCGTGGGAGGTTTGACCAGAACCGTGTGCCAACAAGTGGAGATGCAGGACAAGGACATCAAACTGCGTAAGGAAAATGCATTGTGGTGGAAAATGCAAGATTTTTGGTCACACCTCCATCTCCAACTTCTTCTATGATTCATCCAGAGCCAAATTATAGCACAGTTTGTGGTAAACGTGTGTTTGCTGCATCTTCATCCTCGTAACTGTGATGAGAAGTTTCATCGCTGCCCCGATCCAGCATGAGCCACGTTCTCACGCTCTCCTCTCTGCTCTTTTCTGTCCTCCAGAACAGCCAGCAGAGCCGATGGGGGCGCCCTCAGACCTGCTGACCTCAGAGGTCACGGCCAGGAGCTTCAAAGTGACCTGGAGCCACGCCGCTGGAGATGTGGAGAAATACAGAGTGGTTTATTACCCAGCGCAGGGTGGAGAACCGCAGGAGGTGGGCGGTCCGCTGACGACAACAACACAACAACTGCAACACCCAAGCAGACAATGAAGATCTGAGGATTCTGGAGGAATGTTTTCACTTTTTCCTTTGGCTGCCTTTCTCCAACCTTGTCTCTGTCTTTCCCCCCGTCTGTCTGCCCCCCCTCCTCTCTCAGGCTGTCGTCAACGGCGACCAGACCTCCGTGGTGCTGCAGCATCTCAGCTCCCTCACTCAGTACCAGCTGGCCGTCTTTGCCGTGTACGCCAACGAGGCCAGTGAAGCTCTGAGAGGATCAGAAACAACCTGTCAGTTTGTTCTCATACACACACACACACACACACATACACACACAGTTGCAGTAAAGCTTCACACCATGCCTCAGTCAACATGTGACAACTTCATAACAATGGCGTTGAGAAGAGCTGAGTTTGTGCATGTTTGCATCTTATTGGTTTAATTGCCTTGAAAAGAACATGAACCTTCACCAGAACATGGTCTGCATCTGGGTTTCCGGTACCCGGTAATTACCGGACTTTGACCAGTAAAACTGTCGATGTCTGGCATTTGTTAACCACGTTGGTGTGGTATGAGTATGAATACGTGCACTTTTGGAGACCTGCAACCGACCGGACACGTGAACGAACATATTTTTGTGCATATTTTTTGCGAGTGAGAATAATGTTTTGATTCATCTGCTACCCCC
>CAESWR010000045.1:232896-245230 GCA_903171835.1 Mullus surmuletus | reverse complement strand
TATAGACGAGTACTTGAGAAGCATAAAGCAAAAGAAAGATATACATTTATACATGCAAGAACATAAACTACAAGGATTAAAAAAAAGATGAAACATCATGATTTTAAAGTGAGTGCATATGTTCTCCAGCTGGACTCACAGCAACCCTCTTCTCTGTGCTGCCAAAAACAATGACCTCAGTTTTGTTGTGGTTTAACTGAAGGGTATTTTGGTTCATCCAGGTATTTTTTTGTTCTAAGCGACACAACACTTCTATTAAACATGTTTTGTGTCCAGATAAAAGTCCTTCACTTCTTCTAATTTGGTGTTTTCTCTCATTCTTCCCTCCGAGGACTTTAACTTCTGCCGTCCTTACACAGCTCTCTCCCACAGATTTTCAATAACACATCAAATGGTTGATAAAATAAACATGAAGAAGACACAGTTCTAAGTGCAAAGTGATGTCACTGATGTTCCTGATTTGTCCATCCCAAAGATTTCTCTCACCTGCTTTCGGTTCTAATCACACACTTTCATACACACTTAGTTTTCAGTTCAATTCAAATCAATAAAACGTTATTTGTCCCCAAGGGGCAATTAAAAAAAGCTCACAGAATGTTATAACATGAAGATAGTGTTTTTAATATGGAGCCAATTTATTACAAACTAATTCCTGGCTGCAGATTTATGTTAGAAGGTACATTGTATACAAACAAAATTATCTAAAAGTAAATGTTTCCACAAAAGGACACCTTTAAGAGTATGTATTGCAGAACAGAAACAGGTAGTTGAAGTAAAACATAGTGCAGCAGTGACCTCTAGTGGCCATGGTGGCCCCTCCTTGTGTCATTTTTGTATCCAGATAAAAATCCTTCACTTCTTCTATTTGAATTTGAAATATTTCAAATAGTATGAAACTGGAAAGGCACACTGTTAAATATTTGGCGGTATAGTAATGATGTAAGCATTGCTGATAATACAGAATAATTGCGTTGATTTCATGAGCAGATCATTACCTCAGATTAGTCAGATTGGTGCACATTGATTAGTGGGTCTGTAGACCCTGCTCTATTGTCAGACCCCGCTGCAGGTTCAGCGCCTGCTCCATCCTCAGACCCTTCTGCACAGCTGATCAACTCCTTTGCAATCTGACAACACTTCTCCCACTGCCCTCTATCCATGTAGCATTGCAACTTGGCCCTTATCCGCCCCTCTACTTCCTCCCGAAGCATTGTAGGGACCAGCTCCTCTTCTACTTCCAGGATCAACTTGCCCTTAAAAGCCTGTGTGCTGCAGCGCTGCAATCTCCCGTCGCCGCTGCAGATCCTGAGCTGCAACGGTGCAAATGCGTTGATGGCAGTGAGCACCAGGAGTAAGAAGAGGCCAATCATCTGAGAGCAGAAGGTTCTGGTTACACATCACTGCAGGTTTAAGCACAACAGGTGATAGCGGATGTCTTACCCGGGAGCTGTTTTTCAGGTCAGCGATGTCTGATTTCTCCTCGGACGTGGTGTTGCTTTTGCAGGCCAGTTGCACTTGTGTAGTGATATTGTTCCTGCAGCAAACGTACCAGTCTCCGTCTATTAACACCGACACGACCCACAGCAGGCCCACCAGAAGTCCCCCCATGACGTGCAAAGCTATGATCCCTCCAAATTTACAGCAATTTTTTTTGCGACATTGACGGCAGCATAAGCTTTGTTGATTTGTTTGTTGAGTATTTCCTGGTGCCTCTCTGACCTCTATGGGGTGTTCATCCCTTACGCAAGTGCAGCGGCATGAACTACAGGCTTTCTGGCAAGACTTCTCGTTCCAGAGAACCAAGACGGCAATGATGATAATTGGCAGTCCCATGTACCAAGTGCAGTCCCACCCTTGGTTTCCCTTGCAATTGCACGAAAAATCCCGGTCGAACAAAACATGGTAGGAAAAAATAAAAATATAGGTGAAATAGACATTCATATTCGAAGAAATTGTTCCTAAAAACTGCGTCAGGGCTTCTTGTACGTTTTTCATCCTGCAGCCGTGTGGATCCGCGGATCTCTCGTTATGAAATGAGCTAAAAGGGAGTGTGTGCTGAATCTTTGAGATGCTGATCTGATTCGACTGAATACAGGAAACGCTCATGTTCTCTTTCACTTTTTCAACAAAGGGAACACATGCAGTGACTTGCATGGAATGAGGATCATTGGAATGAACATCACCCGAGACTCACTTTTGATCCAATTAGAATAGCTGCTAATGTTCCTAAAACCAGTAGTGGACAAAGTACTCAACTCCAGTACCTGAGTCAAGTAAAGTACAGATACTCAAAAGAATGTAATTAAAGGGGAAGTACTGTTTTTACAGTATTCACATTATTTATGGTAAAAAGTATGATCAATTTTCGTGCAACTCGAAGTCCTTGGGAAGATATTTAGATCCAGCGAGAGCATGTGTGTAGGCTGCTTACTCAAAAGTTGCTCGTTCGGTGGTGCAGGCTTTGTCTGGGTCTTACAGCTTATTTTTACTGCACGAAAAAAAAGTCTCTAACGCAGCCCAGTTGATCATTGAAGGGAAATCCTCGAGTTTTGAGACAGACGTGAATCTCCTGGCCTCAAATCCCACTGAGAGCAGCAAAGGCATTCCAGTCCAACGTTGTCCACAAGAACAAGCTCCTCGTCTGCATACGAAACGAAGGACACCCGTCTATCGCTGCATCTAAATATCTTACAAAGGACTTCGAGTTACACGAAAATGTAATTAATGAGTAAATGATATCTACAGTAAGTACAGTACTCAAGTAAATGTACTCTGTCACTGTCCACCACTATCTACTTCTACTTCTACTTCCAATCCAGAGGACCAAGATGCCAATGTTAACAAGCAGCAGTATCATACAAGTCACAGTCCAACCCTTGGATCGCTCTCGTTATAAAAGGACGGGAACGAAGTATGTGCTGATTTTTTGTGCTTCTGATCTGAATTGCTTCATTTTCTCTTTCACTTAGACGTACATGCAGCCGCTTGCCTGGAATGAGTGTTGGGCCCAGAACCGCATAGTCAGTGCAGGGCCCACTTCACCATCAAGACACACTTTGTTGGACAGATATTTGAGCCCTATGACTTGAGTGTTGTTGATTTCCTGTTTTCAGTTTTAATCTAAATAAAGTTCATATCAATATTACCAGGTATGAGCGCAGGCCGAGAATTGCGTTGTCCTGATTGGATCAATAACCATCAGTCGTGCATTCTCAGCCTACCTTACATGGTTATTGGGGAAACACGCCCTCTGATTGGAGAAATTGGCCAATGACTTTAAATGACAGTAACTGATATCTTGTGTGTTCACTTCATTAAGATCAGGATTGTGAAGGTAAAACAAGGTGACTTGACTTGAACTTGACTTCCCCAAGAAAAAATGACTTGGAACTTACTTGAGACTTGCATATGTGTGACTTGGTCCCATGTTGGCACGTACCAAAAAGTACCTGGTCCTTTTTCACAGTGGGAACACGCTGAAAGCAGAGTAAAGTACAGTAAGGTAGAGCCAGTACTTGACAACGGAAATGCTCCATAGAATGATTTTAAACAGAGTGGCGATGCAGTAATTGTACTTTACATTACTGCAGAGCCACACTGGTGAGAGTATAGAGCAAATACTGCAGTAATGAAGATCCCAGACAACAATGGTAATAAATAAAAACTTTTAATGAACATTTCTATACTGTAAATATATCCAGAGTACGATAGTGAACACAAGGACGGGTTATACTTGCACTGATATTTCAAGTATAGACTCATTTATAGCATGAGATACGTTTGCAGTGCTTTCTTGGCAGATTAGGAAGAATGTTCAGAGAATAAACAGTACAGAAGAAGAAGAAGAAGAAGACGTTATCTGGAAGATTCCCATCATGCAGTGCAGTTATATTTGCAGATAACTTTGGTGTCGACCAAAACAAGACGCGCCGGCTCGTTTTTCGGAAGCAGAGAAAACAGCATGTGAGTCGGCAAAGACTGAGAGAAACGTTTCCTTTTGTGTTTTTCTCCTGAAAATGTTAGAACTTCCACTCGTTTCTCCACAAGTAGTCGGATAAATCAGTGCCGTCCTCACACAGCTCTCTCCCACAGATTTTCAATAACACATCAAATGGTTGATAAAATAAACATGAAGAAGACACAGTTCTAAGAGCAAAGTGATGTCACTGATGTTCCAGATTTGTCCATCCCAAAGATTTCTCTCACCTGCTTTCGATTCTAATCACACACTTTCATACACACTTAGTTTTCAGTTCAATTCAAATCAATAAAACGTTATTTGTCCCCAAGGGGCAATTAAAAAAAGCTCACAGAATGTTATAACATGAAGATAGTGTTTTTAATATGGAGCCAATTTATTACAAACTAATTCCTGGCTGCAGATTTATGTTAGAAGGTACATTGTATACAAACAAAATTATCTAAAAGTAAATGTTTCCACAAAAGGACACCTTTAAGAGTATGTATTGCAGAACAGAAACAGGTAGTTGAAGTAAAACATAGTGCAGCAGTGACCTCTAGTGGCCATGGTGGCGCCTCCTTGTGTCATTTTTGTATCCAGATAAAAATCCTTCACTTCTTCTATTTGAATTTTAAATATTTCAAATAGTATGAAACTGGAAAGGCACACTGTTAAATATTTGGCGGTATAGTAATGATGTAAGCATTGCTGATAATACAGAATAATTGCGTTGATTTCATGAGCAGATCATTACCTCAGATTAGTCAGATAGGTGCACATTGATTAGTGGGTCTGTAGACCCTGCTCTATAGTCAAACCCTGCCGTAGGTTCAGCGCCTGCTCCATCCTCAGACCCTTCTGCACAGCTGATCAACTCCTCTGCGATGTGAAAACACCTCTCCCACTGCCCTCTATCCATGTAGCGTTGCAACTTGGCCCTTATCCGCCCCTCTACTTCCTCCCGAAGCATTGTAGGGACCAGCTCCTCTTCTACTTCCAGGATCAACTCCTCCTTAAAAATCTGTCTATTGCAGCGCTGCCATCTCATGCCGCCGCTGCAGATCCTGAGCTGCGACGGTGCAAACGCGTTGATGCCAGTGAGCACCAGGAGTAAGAAGAGGCCAATCATCTGAGAGCAGAAGGTTCTGGTTACACATCACTGTAGGTTTAAGCACAACAGGTGATAACGAATGTCTTACCCGGGAGTGGTTTTTCAGGTCAGCGATTGTCGATTTCTCCTCGGATGTGGTGTTGCTTTTGCAGGCCAGTTGCTCTTGTTCTGCAGAGTGATCGTTCCTGCAGCAAATGTACCAGTCTCCGTCTAATAACACCGACACGACCCACATCGTGCCCACCACAAGTCCCCTGATGACGTGCCAAGCTAAGATCCAGAAACATTTCAAGACCTTCTTGCAAAGTGACCAACATCTGCTTTGTCCACTTCTTTGTCTGAGATCTTCTGAACTGACCTCTGCGGCTTCTTCATCCTGACGGCGATGGTAGAGGCGCGCACAGATTAAACTACAGGCTTTCTGGCGAGACTTGTCGTTGCAGAAGACAAAGATGGCAATGATGATAATTGGCAGTGTTATGTACAAGTCACAGTTCCTCCCTTGGTTTCCCTTGCAATTGCACGAAAAATTCCAGTTGAACAAAACATGGTAGGAAAAAATAAAAATGAAGGTGACATAGACACTCATATTCTCTTGTAACTCTTTCATCCTGCAGCCGTGGGGCTCCGCAGATCTCTCGTTATGAAATGAGCTAAAAGGGAGTGTGTGTTGAATCTTTGAGATTCTGATCTGATTCAACTGAATACAAAATACCCTCATGTTCTCTTTCACTTTTTCAACAAAGTGAACACATGCAGTGGCTTGCATGGAATGAGGATCATTGGAATGAACATCACCAAAGACTCACTTTTGATCCAATTAAAATAGCTGTTAATGTTCCTAAAACCAGTGCTGGACAAAGTACTCAACTCCAGTACTTGAGTCAAGTAAAGTACAGATATTCAAGAAAATTTAATTAAAGGGGAAGTACTGTTTTTACAGTATTCACATTATTTATGGTACAAAGTATGATCATTCACTCACCTGATAAAATTTCTGTGCAACTCGAAGTCCTTGGAAAGATATTTAGATTCAGCGATTCAGATTATATATCCATGTAATGGGAGTGAACAGGGCACCGAGAGCACAGCCTCTAATGCCGCATTATATCATTATAGCATTTGTGCATTTTATCGTGGCATTAATTGCGGTTGCAGTGAACCCAGGCGAAAGCGCTAGCTGCCAATTGCTCACAGAATCAAGACACACTTTTGTGTCTTAGACCAATGAACAGCTTTTCCACTCTGAGTCAAATATTTGGCCAATGTCATGATGTTTATCTTCTGCTCTACTCAACTCTACTCGGCACGGTACTTGGTGTGTTTCCACTGCAGACTTAGGACAGCTAGCGGGGCACCAGTGACGTAGGTACGACGGTTAGCCAGCTGGTCATGACGTCAAGTCGTGCCCAAAAGCCCAGTCAAGCCTCCTTGGGTCAGTTTGCGACTGTCAGATGAGGGTGGAACTGGAAACCCAACTCAAATTCCCTCAAACCGTTGAATCATGAAAGGAAGAGCGCAAAGCACACCGTGCTGGTGGAGGAGTACCACAGAAGGGGGTGGCACGCCCATCAAAGTCGGAAGGAGGGCTTTGCAGGCAAGTCCCTATGCAAAGCCTAAAGCCTTCATGGGCATCAACGGCGCATGCAAAATGAAGGCCATCGATAGAGCTTCAGAAGCAGCCGAGAACACATCTCAATGGCTGTGGATCCAGAGGTCCAAGCCATGGATGTATGCTTTTTGGACACTCCTGGTCGGGTCGCCTGGGCGAGGGTGTCTCAAGTTGAAAGACCCAAAATACCCAATGAACCCAGTGTACTATCAACCCAAAGTACCCAATATACTATCTATGACAATGCGTCCAAGTGCATCAAGAGATGTATCCAACTATCAATAATCCATTAACTCAACAAACATCTCCAAAACATCCCCAGAATTCTGAGGTTACATTTTCAATATCACATCACAAAGATTTTTTAGAAAAACTAATTGCATAATCGAAGGTAATATCATTGGGATGTTACAGGCAAAACATTCCTCTTTTGTTTACTTATCAAATTAAAGAAACATTCTGTAAAAAAAAACATACTCTTCGTTCATCATTATACAACATTGTCTATTTATATAACATTGTGAGTATTTTATAAATAACATAGTGTGTTTACATATCAATATATAACATTGTGAGAAGGTTTTATAAATAACATAGTATAGTACGAGACCTTAATAGCACACTGAAGATGTTTTGCAAATCTGTTGTTTTCCTGTAACATTATGGAAAGGTTCTTTTGAAGAACACTCAAAAATCTGATCTAGCTCCAGCTAATAGTGAGGCTCACTACAGCCGGGGGGAGTGGACAGAGACTTCCACCTCACAAGTCTCCAACTCTCAGATCCGCTCGTTTCAGCTCACAGTGGGTGAAACATGGAGAAAGCAAGTAAATGAGGCGACAGAAGTGTTTCATTTTCGGGCCTCATACTCATGCTACGGGGACACATATCCAAGTTCATCTCTAACTCACTGTCCTGTGGTGTTTTCCACAATAATAACTTTACAAGGTCTGATGGCGTCCTTGCTCTCTGCAATGTTGCTCTGATCTGATTGAGGAGGCTGCTGCTGTGCCTGAGCGGTTTTCACGACCAAGCAATTACAATCAGAAAAAAGATGGGCTTCTAGTGAGTACAAAATATGTAATCCTGCTCTGTATTCCAACATTTCTAATAGTGTGAAACTGAAAAAGCACTATGTTAAATATTTGGCTGTATAGTAATGATTTAACCCTTGCTGATAATATAGAATAATGTGTCGATTTCATAGGCAGATCGTTACAGATTGGTGCACACTGATTAGCACGATAGTGGTCCCTGTTGTAGCTTCAGAGCCTTCTGCAGCTTCAGAGCCCCCTCCAGCTTCAGATCCCTCTGCAGGTTCAGAGCCTTCTGCAGGTTCAGATCCCTCTGCAGGTTCAGAGTCTTCTGCATGTTCAGACCCTTCTGCAGCTTCAGAGCCTTCTGCAGCTTCAGATCCTTCTGCATGTTCAGACCCTTCTGCAGCTTCAGAGCCTTCTGCAGCTTCAGAGCCCCCTCCAGCTTCAGATCCCTCTGCAGGTTCAGACCCTTCTGCAGCTTCAGACCCTTCTGCAGCTTCAGAGCCTTCTGCAGGTTCAGAGCCTTCTGCAGGTTCAGACCCCCCTCCAGCTTCAGAGCCCTCTGCAGGTTCAGAGCCTTCTCCAGCTTCAGATCCCTCTGCAGGTTCAGAGCCTTCTGCAGCTTCAGAGCCTTCTGCAGGTTCAGAGCCTTCTGCAGCTTCAGAGCCTTCTGCAGGTTCAGACCCCCCTCCAGCTTCAGATCCCTCTGCAGGTTCAGAGCCTTCTGCAGCTTCAGAGCCTTCTGCAGGTTCAGACCCCCCTCCAGCTTCAGAGCCCTCTGCAGGTTCAGAGCCTTCTCCAGCTTCAGATCCCTCTGCAGGTTCAGACCCTTCTGCAGCTTCAGAGCCCCCTCCAGCTTCAGATCCCTCTGCAGTTTCAGAGCCTTCTGCAGGTTCAGAGCCCTCTGCAGCTTGAGAGCCTTCTGCAGGTTCAGACCCCCCTCCAGTTTCAGAGCCCTCTGCAGCTTCAGAGCCCTCTGCAGGATCAGAGCCCCCTCCAGGTTCAGATCCCTCTGCAGGTTCAGATCCCTCTGCAGGTTCAGAGCCTTCTGCAGGTTCAGACCCTTCTGCAGCTTCAGAGCCTTCTCCAGCTTCAGACCCCTCTGCAGCTTCAGATCCTTCTGCAAAGTCAATCAGCTCGTCTGAGATGTAAAAACACCTCTCCCACTGCCCTCCATCGACGTAGCGTTGCAACTTGGCCCTTATCTGCTTCTCTACTTCCTCCCGAAGTATTTTAGGGACCAGCTCCTCCTCTACTTCCAGGATCAGCTCGTTTCTAAGAGTCCATATATTGCAGCAGTGCGACCTCATGCGAGTGCGGCAGGTTCTGACCACCGGCAGCAGAAATGCTGCAGTGCCAGTGAGCAGTAAAAGGCCGGTGAGGCCATAGATCTGAGAGCAGAAGGTTCTGGTTACACATCATTGCATGTTTAATTAGTAGCTAAGCAAAGTAGTAAGAAACAGGTGATAGCGGATGTCTTACCAGGGAGTGGTTTTTCAGGTCAGCGATGGTTGATTTCTCCTCGGATGTGGTGTTGCTTTTGCAGGCCAGTTGCTCTTGTTCTGCAGAGTGATCGTTGCAGCAGCAAACGTACCAGTCTCCGTCTATTAACACCGACACGACCCACAGCAGGCCCACCAGAAGTCCCTTCATGACGTGCAAAAATAACATCCATCGGTATCTGCAGCATTTCGTCTGGGATGGACAACATGGGCACGCACAAATAAACCTCCAAGCTCTCTGGAACGACTTCTCGGTCCAGAGGATCCAGATGCACATGATCAGGCATGGCAGTGCCATGTACAAGTCACAGTACCACCCTTGGTCTCCCTTGCAATTGCACGAAAAATCCTGGTTGAACAAAACATGGTAGGAGAAAATAAAAATGAAGCTGACATAGACATTCATAGTCTTAAGAATTCCTCTGTAAAACTGTTTAGTGGTTTCTTCTAAGTCGTTCATCCTGCAGCCGTGTGGATCCGCAGCTCTCTCGTTATAAAATAACCGAAACAGGAGTATGTGTCGGTTTTTGTGATTCCTATTCCTACTGAATACAGAATCCCACACTTCTTTCACTTTTTCAACAAGGGCACACATGCAGCTGCTTGCCTGGATCCTTATCTTCGAAACAAAATGGAGTGCCATTGGGGTGAGCGTAAGGTCTGCTACATGATTTGAGCTTGGTCCGAAAGGACTTTGTCACAGAGCAATCAACAACTTTTGTGTGAACTAGATTGGTCTTAATGTCTCAGTTGGTGACATGCAGAACTAAATTAATGACCAATTCTTCTTGGCTGGTTTGCAGATATCACAAGGAGAAAGTGCCGATACTTCTCACAATGGAGAGAAAGTAAAATGATACATCTGAAAACTGTGGCACAAGAAAAAAGTCTTTGTACCTTGTTAACTGAGAGGGCCGTCCACACCAAGAACTATACCTATAAAGATAATTGCGAATATATAGTTTTAAAACTCGTTGTAACTCAATTGGATGGCAGAGTCGACACCACAACTATAACGACAACGATAGTGGAGGACGATATCGTTTGGATCACTTTCAGAGCTATTTGATGAATGACAGAAATGCTGACAGCCAATCAAAATCCATCTGAAATGAGATGTCGAGATGTTCAAATCCCAAATTGGGATAAGTGTAGCCTATTTTTAACAGGAATTGCGGGAGGTGCGCGCAGGATGTGCTTGGCATAACCTAGCAACACCACAATATTGTTCATCAGTGTGGATGCTGCCATCGCTATCCTTAAAGTTATCTTTTTAGTTATAGTTCTTGGTGTGGACGGCCCTTAAGAGCTTCAGTGTGGCTGTTTGCTGGCTGCTCTAGCAGCTGTGACCGCTGAGAGACACTCACGGCGTTCTCAGGCATCACCGGATTAAAGTTTTCTCTGCAGAGTTGATTGTTGTTGACACCATCATGACCCACAGCACGCCCAAGAGTAAGTCCCTTAATGCGCTGTTGATTTTTTGTGATTCTGATCTGAATACTTTCATTTTCTCTTTCAGCTTTTCAACAAAGGCATACGTGCACTGGCTTGCCAAGAATGAGTGTTGGCAAAAGAGGAGCCTCCATGTAGTTGGCAAGCCTGTAGTAGCCTGTATAGGCCAATCGGTGCCAGTCCATTTAACTGCTGTGGGCGCCAGGGGTTAATCCCGCCTAGGGCACAACATTGGCTAAAGCCGGCCTACTCTGCCACGATGGAACCACAGTAGAGCAGGTACCAGTGATGGGGACTTGAGTCATTGTGACTTGGACTTGAGTCAACTCAAGTCGGTGTTTTGATGACTTGTGACTTGCCTTGACAAAAAATGAAGAGACTCTACTTGGACTTTGGAGTTAAAGATTCGGGACTTGACTTGACACACGGGACTTGAATGATTTGAGTAGTATAAATATAACGGTAATATCAATATTACCAGGTATGAGCTTAGGCTGAGAATGGCAATGTCCTGATTGGATCAATAACCATCAGTCCTGCATTCTCAGCCTACCTTACATGGTTATTGGGGAAACACGCCCTCTGATTGGAGAAATTGGCCAATGACTTTAAATGACAGTAACTAATATCTTGTGTGTTCACTTCATTAAGATCAGGATTGTGAAGGTAAAACAAGGTGACTTGACTTGAACTTGACTTCCCCAAGAAAAAATGACTTGGAACTTACTTGAGACTTGCATGTGTGTGACTTGGTCCCATGTTGGCACGTACCAAAGAAGTACCTGGTCCTTTTTCACAGTGGGAACACGCTGAAAGCAGAGTAAAGTACAGTAAGGTAGAGCCAGTATTTGACAACGGAAATGCTCCATAGAATGATTTTAAACAGAGTGGCGATGCAGTAATTGTACTTTACATTACTGCCTTGCCACACTGGTGAGAGTATAGAGCAAATACTGCAGTAATGAAGATCCCAGACAACAATGGTAATAAATAAAAACTTTTAATGAACATTTCTATACTGTAAATATATCCAGAGTACGATAGTGAACACAAGGACGGGTTATACTTGCACTGATATTTCAAGTATAGACTCATTTATAGCATGAGATACGTTTGCAGTGCTTTCTTGGCAGATTAGGAAGAATGTTCAGAGAATAAACAGTACAGAAGAAGAAGAAGAAGAAGACGTTATCTGGAAGATTCCCATCATGCAGTGCAGTTATATTTGCAGATAACTTTGGTGTCGACCAAAACAAGACGCGCCGGCTCGTTTTTCGGAAGCAGAGAAAACAGCATGTGAGTCGGCAAAGACTGAGAGAAACGTTTCCTTTTGTGTTTTTCTCCCTAAAATGTTAGAACTTCCACTCGTTTCTCGGATAAATCAGTGAAACATCAGATTGACACAGAAATGCTGTTGTCTCTGCGTCTCAGGAACAACATGGCGCTGCAGATTTTTTATTTTTATTTTCTTTAATTTCTTTTTTTTCTTCTTTTTTTTTTTTTAAACTGAGATTTTCTGTTATTCGGAATAACTTTGTACATATTATCACTGTAAACGCAGCT
Source organism: Mullus surmuletus (assembly GCA_903171835.1). Taxonomy (NCBI): domain Eukaryota; kingdom Metazoa; phylum Chordata; class Actinopteri; order Syngnathiformes; family Mullidae; genus Mullus; species Mullus surmuletus. The sequence continues at coordinate 232,993 of CAESWR010000045.1, read as the reverse complement.
CCAACTACTCACCAGCCACTGTAAGAATCTGTACATTGTTACATTCAGCCGTCAATCGTGAACACTTGGTGCCTCGAGTCTGGCTCCGCCCCCCCAA
>CAESWR010000045.1:202044-216166 GCA_903171835.1 Mullus surmuletus | reverse complement strand
TCTACCTCGACGTAAAGGTGAGTAATCAGGCTTTCCAGCAGTATATAACACAACACCAATTGGTATTAGTAAAGGGCGATATTATGACTGATATAACTTTTCCGAAGTTTTTTGAGGAGTTTATGTCCTGAAAGTAATTCAAAAATGTTTCAAAAATCAAAAAAAAGAAAAATTGAGCCGCCTGTCTGTAGTTCTATATTGTGCTGAGGATACCCAATTAACCCAAAGGGGTCGATTAAGAGAGCTGAAAAGGCCAGAGATCAAAGATTGCAAACTAAATTTAATATTCATCATCTTATATTCAAAGCTGAGACCAGTACAAACAGCAAAAGGTTTCTGCAAAGGAGCCCGTTTCTAAGAGTTCGTTTGGTAGATTTGTTGTTCATCAGTGAACTCTCAATGAACATGATAGGACGTGGCCACAACTGGCGCATGGGAGAAGTTTCCCTCGAGTCATTTCTGCCAGAAACACACTCAGGGCGTTTCTTTTCTGTCCCGTGCAATGGGAATATCATTTTGCTCAAACCCATTTAAACCAAAAATCTAAACCACCATTGCTTTGACAACTGAGAGTAATGTGTGAATAAAAAACATACACACAAAACTCCTGATAAGTAGTCTCACTATTTATGCTTCATCGTAGTTTCTTCCTTGTGGCGTCTTCCTTCTGGCAGAAATCCATGCAGGCAAAGATTTTCCACAACCGCCTAGCATGCAGGTCGACACAACCGTCAAAGTGAGCAATCACACTTGAGCTCAGCCCACAGGTCCGACCAGTCTGTGATGGGTTGCGGAATGTGTGAAGTCTGTCTTGTTTCCATGGAAACAGTTCATCATCTGTCACTATGACTGATTGGAGTTGAAAATCTTGGCCAGCAGCGATACGTTTGATTGGCTCTTCTGTTGGATGAGCTGGGCCTTGTCCAGCTGCTTCTTTAACTGCTTCTGGCTCTTCTTCTTCTGGATCTCCTCCTCCGTCTGCCTCTGCGTGAAGTCCCACGCCTTCTCCTGCACCTGACAGCAGCAAATACATTTTGAGCAAATGGCAACACCGATCTAATACTGGATGCGGCGAATGTGGCTTCATCTTACCCCCTCTCCTTCTCTCTTCCGTTTCTTCTTCAGTTTGTCCAAGTGAGCGCTCTTGTCCACGTTGCTCAGGTAGAAGTTTGTTTCTTTCTTTGCCTGCGACACCTCCGTCCTCAGTCTCTGGTGCAGCACGGTCTGCTCGTACGCCAGCCGCTCGCTCAGGTGGGTCCACTGGAACCGGTGCAGGTACTAGACAGAGGCAGACATGCTTTCAGGAAGTAGACCCGACCCAAACAAACGTCTGTTGCACAAACAATGCCCGCTGTAGTTCACAGATTTCTGACTTTGCTTCCAACTATGAATGCCAATAAAACATTAGAATAACAATCATAAAGATACAAAGTAGTTCTATGTTGATACAAGGTAGTACTACGTTGAAATAGAAATATAAGGCAATTGCAAAAGAGCAGCATATCAAAAATACAAAAGAATATAAACTACTAATACAAAGTAAAGAATAATAATAAAAATACCAAATACTATGCAATATACTAAGTAAATATAAGGTACTTGAAAAGCAGCAAGTGGGAAATTTAATGGAAATATAAGCTATGCTGAAAATATGACAACTGTATGTACAATGTATGTACATTTGTGCAATGAGAGATCAGCTTTTGCTGTCAGCTGTTGCCGGGCAGAAAGTACCTTTATGCACCAGAGGTCAGAGGCAAAGTGTTGTCTTTTCCTGGTCGCCATGGGAGTGTTGTGGAGGGACAGGGCCACTTGTTTGGCCACGCGTTTGTTTCTGAACTCCACCCATCCCTCTGTGAAGTCGCACCTCCTCAAGCCGGACTTCTTCTTCCTCGCTCTCAGTCGGTGATCTGCAGAGAAAGCAAAGCAGCAGTCAGAAAACATGCACGCAGAACAACTGTAAGTGTGTGAGTGTGAGTGTGTGTGTGTGTGTTACCTTCAGGCTGCAGGAAGACGCGTCCAATCTCTCCGTACACTGCCAGCAGGTTCCTGATGTGTTTGGGTTTGAGCCTCGGCGGAATGTGACCCAGGTAGATAATTCCTGGAACACACTTCTTGTCTGAACTGGAATCCACTTTTCCTCCTTTCTGTTTGGTCTTTTTCTTTTTCAGTGCCGGAACGCCGTCGTCGTCACAGTCGCCACTGCCAACGTCATCATCTTTGTCTCTCGGTTCTTGGTTATCAGCTGAGACGTCTTCATCTTCTTCATCGTCTTCATCTTCTTCTTCGTCTTCTTCATCATCATCATCATCTTTGTCGTTGTCTGCATCAACTGCTTCCTCCTCCTCCTCTTCGCTCTCCTCCTGGGCTGCAGTCATTACCTCCTCCTCCTCCTCCTCTCCTCTCTTGTTCATCTTTCTGTAAACAGACAAGAACAATTCTCATCAAGGACTCCTCTCGTCCCTCTCACAGCCTCTTTTGAAGTCAGGAAGGAGATACAGGAGCATCCAGACACAGACTTCCTGATTAAGAAAGAGCTCCTTTCCATCTGCTGTCAGATTGTTTCATGCACATTAATAATCCTTGGCTGTTGGTGCCCACTATGCACTTAAAATGTTGTATTTACTTTTAATACTAGTATTCAAATTCTATTCAAATGGTTTATTATTGACTAAAAAAATAAATAGTGTCTTAATTTGAATTGACAATGGTGTGTAATGAATGATAATTATTGTACTGCTCTCTTTTAAGTGTTTTCTTCTATTCTTCTATTCTGTTCTATACAGCACAAGAATGACAATTAAATAAATCTGAATCTGAGTTTTAAACTGCTGTAAAAAGTATCTCGGGCTGAAAAGAAATCGACGAGTATTTATTGAGTTTTAGTCATCTCGCATATAGTCGTTTTAATCGTCGGTTATCTTTGACCACAGAAAATAATATTAACTAAATAATAAGTCAAAACTCACCTTCAAACGACTATTTATCTCTCCAACACAAACACACAGCTCTCTCTTCTCACGTGTGGAAACTCAGTCGCGCACTGATGACAAAGCAGCGCGGCGACAAACAGGTGTGAATACCCGACATCCGGTTCCGACTTCAAAATAAAATATACCCCTTATAGAGTAACGTTTTGTCAGAGACTTCTCGATACTTTTCACGGTTTCCACACCCAAAGTTGCAAGAAAGCCACACGGGGAACAAATGTGTGTAGTATTTTCATTTAATCTGCGCGTTAAATCAAAAACAAAAACGCGCAGTGTTTTACTTTGAAGGTAAGCGTATGTTTTGGAGCAAGGCACGCTGGGATACCTGTCATGGCGGCTTGTTTTGAAGCGGCGGCTTGCTGATGCTGGCCGCGGGCAGGAAAACATGGAGAGGTCGATCTCCAGCTTGCCTCTGAGCCCCGACGTGAAGGTGAAACTGGCCGCCGCTGGTTTCCAGTTCACCGCGGACCTTCTGGACCTCAAACCGCTGGAGCTCAGCCGAGGTAGGCGCGCCTCCTCCCGCGCTCACTCTGCGGCCAGACTCCCGGCAAAATACCCGGCATGCATTCTGTTCCTGCAGCACCAGCGAGTTTAGTTACAGGGAACCAAAACACTGATGAACTGAGCTCACTTTTCATGGATCTCTGAAGGCTTCGGCGTGAAGAGAAAACACATACTTTTTTTATTTAAGATCAGGAGGCTGGAAGAAGAAAAAGAACTATAGCTACTTTGATAGAAACCCCTATTATTTGCTGAGGAAGGCAAGATTATGTTTACATTTCTGTCTTTAAACATCTAAGAGTGAACCTTATATATATATTTATATCTCTCTCTCTCTATATATATATATATATACACACACACACATATATATATATATATCAACAGAGAACGTGTTGAAAACTGAACAAAAATAAATAAAATAAAAAGTAATTAGCCATTAGCAGGCATTAGAGCTTGGTCTCCTTCACTGAACATTGTAGCTTCGAGTAGAAAGCGATCATTATTCTAAAACAATGTGAATAACGTCACCTCAAATGTATGTAAATACACAAACGTGAACCTAAATCTGCTGCCTCCTACACACTATTCCTTTCATATACATTGTGGGATATTGAACAATACCACGCAAATAATAACGCACCAGCCTACACCGGCTGCCTGCACCGGATTACCAGCAGTGATGAGTCAATCAAACATATGATTAATATGTGATATGATATGATTAATAAATAAATGTGTGGGGGGAAAATCCATGGTAAGACACAGCATTATAGAACAGAAAAGGTTGCCAGGTCTTGAAGGAGTCCTACTTTTAGCTCTTGTTATTATTATGGAACCTGACACTGTCTGAATTGTTGGGCTCTCGGTGTCGTGGTGTTGCAGAGGTTGGTCTGTCCCACGAGGAGGCCCTGGAGGTTCTTCAGACTGTGAGAAAGGACGGACAAGGTGATGAAGGAGCATCAGCATCAGCAGCAGGAGGAGCTGGAGGAGGAGTGGAGTCGCTGACGGCTCTGGATCTCCTGCGGAAAGAGGAGGAGCTGAGGAGCATCGTGACCTTCTCCTCAGAGCTGGACGCTGCACTCGGAGGAGGAATTCCTATTGGGAAAACCACCGAGATCTGTGGCACGCCGGGAGTTGGCAAAACACAACTGTGGTGAGACACACACACACACACACACACACACACAGGTCAATAGAGCACACACGCTCATATACATAAACACACACACACAAATAGGTCATCAGTGCACAAACTCGCACACACTCACAAACACACACACACACACACACACACACACACACACACACACACACACACTACCAGCTACACTGAAAAAAAATAAGGCTATATGTGGAATGAATGAAGGAATGAATCAATGACACCTTATTAATCCGTGGCAGAAAATGTAATTGTCACAGCAGCTTCAACGCTTAAACACACATAATGTCGCACGCTTACACACACATACCTACATACTATTGGCTATTGGAACTGATAAAAGGATGACTGATCCCGTCGCCTGCGTGTTGACAGTCTGCAGCTGGCGGTGGACGTTCAGGTGCCGCAGTGCTTCGGGGGTCTCGGAGGCCAGGCGGTCTTCATCGACACCGAGGGAAGCTTCATGGTGCAGAGGGTCATCGATATGGCCACCGCCGCCGTTCGCCACTGCTCCCTGCTGGCAGAGGACGACGAGCAGCGGGACGCCGTGGCAACATTCACCGTGGAGAGCATCCTGTCCAACATCTTTGTGGTGAGTCGATGAGTTGCCATGGCAACATTCTCCACTTTCGGCTGCGAAGATGAAAGACGGTTGCGGAATTACATCAATGAGCCCCGCCCTTCGTGCCCCTGAAGCTGAATGGTCCACTCTGTGTCTCTGTGTCTCAGGTGCGTTGCCATGACTACGTGGAGCTGATCGCCGAGTCCTACCTGCTGCCAGACTTCTTCTCCGAGCACCCGAAGGCCCGCCTCCTGGTGATTGACAGCATCGCTTTCCCCTTCCGCCAGAACTTCGACGACATGTCGCAGAGGACGCGCCTCCTCAACTGCCTCGCCCAGCAGCTCATCGCCATGGCGAACCAGCACAATATCGCCGTGGCGATGACCAACCAAATGACCACGCGCGTGCAGGGCAACCAGTCGCAGCTGGTGCCGGCCCTCGGGGAGAGCTGGGGCCACGCCCCCACCATCAGGCTCCTCCTGCACTGGGCGGGGCCACAGCGCATAGCGGAGATCTTTAAATCCCCGGGTCACATGAACGCCTCCGTCCCGTATCGGATCACCGCCGACGGCTTCAGGGACGTGGAACAGTCGGAGCAGCCGCAGAGCAAACGACCCCGGACACACGAGGACCAATCAGCTGCCGGTCGGAGCGACGGAAACAGCTGATTGGTGGGAATGCAGACTGTCAGCCAATCAGAGACTGAGCTGCGTGTTTAACACTACAAATCATCTTCACCTTAAAGCCTTTCTGGGTGTAAATCAGGTGTCAGGTCAGTTCTTATCAGTTACTGAGCTGCACATCAGGGCTTCCTTCATTTTACTTAGAATAATTTCATCCAGTGTCACGAGTTTGAATGGACAAAGATGTATTTCTGCAGTATGAGACCAATGTGGGTGCGATAAAACTGTCATCTCTTTTTTTTGCCAGCAGAGGGCGCCTCCTCATATGCAAAAAGAGGGTTTTTTTGTATGGATCTGTGAGAAATGATCCCACTTCTCACCACCTGAGTTATAAAACCAGTCAAGTGTTTATGGTCTGAGTTGTTTTAACACAACATGGTGATCGTTTCTAAAGTTTTGGTCCCTTTAAAAGTCTAATGTGACAGGAAGCCGGAGATGCTGATGATTAACAGCTCGCTACCTTCCTCATTTCTAGTTTACAAGTTCTGAGAATTATACAAAGTCCTGCACAAAGATGGAAGGTTTACGATCATATCTGGGGAAAAAAACGCAGATGAACCTACAATTATTAGGCAGTTTTTACTGTTTAAAGTCAAATATTCACCTCAGTGAACCCTAGAAAGATGAATATTTACACTTGGGATTTCGACTCCAAGAAAATGTGTTTCCTCCTCCGAACACTCCTTCATTTGAATATTTGTTCAGCGTTTTTAACAATGTCAAACATACAAGAATACACCTGCTGCCCACACCGGATTAACACCAATGAGAGTCAATTCAAACCAAATGATGGTAATAAATGAATAAATAAGTGAATGAAAGAACTGCAGGCTGCAAGTAGGATTTAGGTTGATTGAAAATGACCTGTGTTTACTATAAAGTGTTCTATTTTATGATACGTACGGATGTGAAAATGAATATTAACATCACCCGACATTGTAGAGGCCTCATAGTTTTATCTCACTCTTTCTCTCCGGCTAAATGTCCCTCAGTTTTTGAATGTGAGCAATTTATCCTCTTCCGCCACGCGCAAAGTCCTCTGCGCTCTCTATTCTTGTCGCTCCTTAAGCCCCGCCTACAGATTTTCATTTGGGTTTAGTATTTTTGTGTGTGTGTGTGTGTATGTTTAAGAGCTTTTTTGCAGGCTGAAAATTCCTTTGTGTGCTCTTACGGGATCTGGGTTCCATTTTTTTCCCTCCAACCTGGGACGTGTTACATTTTCTGGCTCCGGCACAAATCCAAATCCCGACGGATCCGCCTCCGTGCTGCCTCCCATGCAGCAGTTATCAGCTGTTTACGTTGAAATCAGCCGGCTGCAGGTGTTTGCTGTTACAAAGTGGGGAGTAAAATACGATATGAGGAAAAAATAAAATGACATTACAGGAGTTTGTTGACGGAGACGAACTCAGCCGACCTCCCGTCCTGAGTAGTTCCAGACTTTGGATTAGTTTTCGTCACCGGGGGAAACTTGTTGACCCCCACATCAAACAGTAAATATTTATTATCTGCTGTTCCCACGGTAACAGCTGTTGTTCTCCACACCGCAACAATATATGTATGTATTCTGTTTATATATGTATGCATGTGTGAGAGGAGATCAAAGTGGTTTCAAACCTCTGGAGACAAACACCGAACATCTGTGTGTGTGTGTGTGTGTGTGAGCTGAAGTGACTCACAGAGATGCAGACTGGAATGCTGTTTTTTCGGGCGATAATTTTCTTCACATTTGTTTTTGTGTAGAACAAGCTCAGAGAAATGACCCTGTTAAGCGTTTTAACTGTTTAAAACCAGCTCATCCACAGTATTTAACATATTTGACGTCACAAAGTACCTGAAAAGGCTGTGAACGCACACCTGAGCAGGTAAGCAGGGAGTGTTTCACCGCCACGCGCCGCTAGAGGGCGCCGTCAGGTTGTCAAACACGCGGGTTAGTTTGGGGGAACCACCTGATCAGAGATGTTCTCCGAGGGGGGGATGCTTCACTCCGCGCCGAGTTCTGACGCCACTCTGGTCAATTAGAGGCGGCGGTGAGACGGACGGACGGGCAGCGGAGCGGCGGCGGCAGGAGGCGGTGAACCGGTGAACCGGAGGCTGGACAAGTTTCACGGCTGCAGGAGCCACCGGGAGCGGCGGAGCGGGAGGAGAAGGATTCCTCCGGTAAGTTTCCCTCCGATTCTCCCGAGAACCAAAACCAATTGAAGAATCCTGACAGCACACACACACACACGCACACACACCAATTTGTGACTCATTTAAACAAGCAGATTCCTGCAGCAATCAAGGAGAATCAAATGCATATTATATTATATTGTGTTATTTTATAGTACAGTATTTAGAAAGGGAATTCATTCAGTGATTAGTTGCATTTAAGTTGAATTATTTAATGGAATTTTCCCCCTTTATCTTTTTGTTCACACGGCCCCTATTTATCATTCATCACCAGCACAGGTGAAGCATAAATGGTAGCACTCCGGTGTCACGGGTACAAGGAGTCCTGTTTGAGCAGATAATCACTGACAAGATCAGCATTTGGGTTTTATTTTAAAAGGGGAGTGAGAGAGAGAGAGAGAGAGAGAGAGGAGAGAAACCAGCAGGACTGTAAACCATAAAATAATAATTACTCATTTTCACCCTCCACTGGACTGCTCATCCGTGAGAGTTTTTTCCTTTTTTTTTGCTCCATTTCACTCTGAACAGTTGTAACTGAAATAAAACAGAATAATAACAAGCAGAATAACGATGTGAATGAATTAATCAGCGAGTCAGACATCAATTAATCAGGAAGCTTACTCTTGTGTTTCTGTTTCTTTTTTTTAATGATAATTGCGGTCCGCAAAACACACATTTTCATTGAGACAATTTGTTCCTTTCAAGGGTTTCTGACGAGCCTCATGACATCACCGTGATGTCATCAGGGTCACTCTCAAGCCATCGTCCTTGAGATCAGGTTCAGCTGTCGGCCTCGTTCAAATCATTCAAAATAGATTCTTAAAACATTGAGCAAGCTTATCTGACGAAACATCTGGCAGGTTGTGAATTTTAATGTTTCGGGTTTAAAAAAAATAAATAAAAAAAAACTGGACTCCAAGTTAAGTTGTGGAATGCGTTGCCTGCGCTCTGGCTCCGCCGCTCCATCTGTTCACTGATTGGTTTGTTGATTGATTTCAGGTGCCTACAGCAGGATGAAGACCATCTACTGAGCTGCACATCAGTATGACATCGCCAGGCTCCGCCCCCTTCCTCCTCCCCCTCCTCCGTCATCATCATCATCCATGGCTCCGGATTGGACGAGCACCCTGTCAAGCTCTCCCGTGGCTCCGCCTCCTGCTCCTCCTCTGCTCATGTATGGACGGACAGGTGTCCCAAGTGGCGGCCTCCCACCAACACTTCCACCCGCACTCCATCAAGATTCCGGGTGACATCACGCTGGGCGGCCTGTTCCCCGTCCACTCCCGGGGACCCCACGGTCTGCCCTGCGGGGAGCTGAAGAAGGAGAAGGGAATCCACCGCATGGAGGCCATGCTGTACGCGCTGGACCAGATCAACAGCGACCCCGAGCTGCTGCCCAACATCACGCTGGGCGCCCGGATCCTGGACACCTGCTCCAGAGACACCTACGCCCTGGAGCAGTCGCTCACCTTCGTCCAGGCCCTGATCCAGAAGGACACGTCCGACATCCGCTGCTCCAACGGGGAGCCGCCCATCGTCCGTAAGCCCGAGCGAGTGGTGGGCGTGATCGGGGCCTCGGCCAGCTCCGTGTCCATCATGGTGGCCAACATCCTGCGACTCTTTGAGGTAAATGGACCGATATTCTGCCCGTGTATATTCAAGGTATTTAAGGTTCACTCACGATGAAAATTCCCTCATACTCATTGGAGGCGTCCATTTCGATATTGATTTTGGTCCGATATCAGCAAAAAAAGTATGGGATTATATCGGCCAGCATCCGATATAAGCACTCCGATACAAGCAGTCCATTCCAGACTCTGTTCCAGCACTTTCACTGATGTTTAAGGTTTATAAATAAGGTCAGTTTTTCTCATAGCTGCTGTTGCTGACTATTGTTCTCTGTTTGACTAATATCACTTGATCAAGCCTTTTTTAACATTCCATACTACAAAACTTTCGATGTTGCAGAAAGTAGTTCCGTCTCGTTGCTGGGGTCACACGGATAAAGTGCTTTGCTCCAAAAAACAGCATGCGTTCAAAGGAGTAATACATTTGCATCCCAAATTCTTCGCCATGAAAAAGTCTGAGCTCGCAATCACCCGGCACTATTTTCCCTCTGTTCGTATCACTGCGCTGACCTTTCTATCAGCTGGAGGAAGGGGGCGGAAGGAGATTTCCGGGGGTCTCCTTCCAAGCATGTAAACAAGGTGAAACAACAGATGACGGTGCGTGCAGTGATACAAAGGTAGGAAAATTAGTGCCGGGTGATTGCGAGGTCGGACTTTTTTGCGGCCAAGAATTTGTGAGGCCAATGTATGACCCTTTTGAACTTATGTTGTTTTTCGGAACAAAGCACTTTATCCATTTGAACCCAGCAACTAGACGGAACTACTTTCTGCAACAGCGAAACCCGGCTGGAACTCTGCTCACGGGACGCAGTGGGGTAAAAGTCACTGCTGATGAACCACACTGATGGTGAGGAGCTCATACGACTTCATGTAAAAAAAATCCAAACTATCCCTTTAAGTCCAGTAACACAAGAGCAGAGACATCACCAACATCACCATTCATTAACAGGTCAACCTTCAACAAAACAGTCTCAGTGCTGTGACGTTTATGCAAAAGACCCCAAAAATGACCAGTTTATTTCCTCTTTCCACTCATGCTCCGCCCACTCATCCATCCATCCAATCTGACGGAAATTGTTGAGCGCAGAACTCCACCAACTCCACCAACACCAAGTTAAACTTTGAACCCAGCGTGTGCTCTGACCCGACACTTTATTGAGGATAAATTTAGAACGCTGAAAGCTTTAAGTACCAAGTTAAACATGTAAGGCGACATGTGGGAGGCAGCGAGCTACCTGCCGGGTACGGCGGGAACACTCACAAGGGTTGTTGGCCTTTTTGGCAAGTTTGGCGGCACACAGTCAAACATTTGTATTGGCTGCAATCAGGCGGAGAGACAGAAGGCCATTGTGACATCATCGTGGGAAGGTCTTCGTTTCTTAGATACGTGCGTCCAAACTGTCACTGGAAGAGAGTGATGGAGGCGGAAGTGCCGGATAAGCTGCCGTGCAAGGACCTGATCCATCCATTAGGCAAATATCAATTCGTCGTCATCTGTTTGTCGTCTTTGGGGGTTGTCAATCAATAGCAGATACCAGCACACCCCGCCAGTCACTGGAAGACACGCCCCTTCAGCCAAACACAGCTGTCCATCAAACCCAGGTGGCTGCAGTCAGTGTTAGTGGCGCATTTTTATACTCGCTTCTGTCAAACACAGGCGCACTGTTTTACTTCATGTCAGTCAAACGTTGGCACCGTCACATCTACCATCACTGGAGGACCCCCCCAGTCAGACACCAACACAGCTGTCAATCAATCCCAGCCAGCTGCTGTCAGTCAAGTACTTTTATACTTGGTTTCTGCTAAACACAGGCGCTGACACAATGTCCCAGTTCCTGTCAGTCAAACGTAGACACAAGCACATGTCTACAGCTGCCGGAGGACACGCCCCCTCATCCCTCTGCCAGATACCAACTCAGCTGTCAATCACTCCCAGTCAGCTGCTGTCAATCAAGTACTTTTGTGCTGGCTTCTGTCAAACACAGGCACAGAAGCACTGTTCCGTTTCATGTCAAACGCAGATACCAACACACATCTACAGTTGTCGACACGGCCACTCATCCAAACACCGACACAGCTGTCAATCAATCCATGTCAGCTGCTGTCAGTCCAGTACTTTTATGTTCGCTTCTGTCAAACACAGGCGCCGTCACACTGTTTTGCTTCCTTTTAGTCAAACGCAGACACTGACACGCCTCTCCTGGTGCTGTCAGTGAAGAGCTGGTTATCGTTAGTGGATAATCTGCTGATTACTGCACAAATGAATCAATTCATGGAGTGAAAAACGTCAACTCTACAAGCCTTCCCAGTTTCTCAGAGCAGAGTGACAGATGTTTCCATTTTTTCCCCCTCCAAACAAAATAACCGTCAGGCGCTGGAAGTTGAATCCCCCACCTGTTCATGGACTGAAGAGTTTGACAGACAGACAGGCAGACAGAGAAATCATCAGACAGGCAGAAAGAGAGACAGACAGTCTGGATGGTGGATTAATGTTTTAAACAGTTTGTGTCTGCATGACTGCTGTTCTCTAATGAAAGCTTTTAATGACTGTGTGTATTTGTGTGTGTGCGCGTGCATGTGTGTGTGTCTGTCCGTTCAGTTCAGCAGTTTATTAGGTCATCTTAATTGTGGTTCAAACCATCCTCAAAACTGCAAGCGCACAGAGGCAGTGTGGGAATATTTGATCGATAACTGACCACTGATCAGTTATAAGTCAGTCAAGATGATTTGCCTTTATTGATGAGCTCCTGGAGCAGCTCACACGGGCCGGTCACAGCGGCGTTACCCTGTAAGGACAGGAAGTGGAGAGGACATGTGACGGTAGCGCTGCGGCGAGGCTCCGGGAACACGAGAGCAGCATCGGAAAATTATTCTGATGTGTAATTAATGAATGAATCTGCCGCTTCCAAGACAGCGAGATCGCACCAACGACACCGAGAGACAGTTTTTCATCGTCATTTATTATTGCAGCGACCTGTCAATCAATTCGCGCCTGGAAGCCGCTGCAGCTGCGACAGCTCGGCGTGGAGCTGTCGGCGTGCTCACAACGCCAATCTGATTTGCACTGCTGTTGCACAAGGAGTCACTGTAACCTGTATTAACAACTTCCAACCATCAACATCTTAACTGAGTGTCTGAGGAGGGGACTTTTTTGGCAGCAAGAGGGAACTAACTTCTTAACACTTGGATGGGTTTATAAATTAATCCTTGAGAGTTCCTGAAAACCCCTGAAAAAAAATTATTTAAATTAATCAATGCATTTTTATCTCTTTTTATGTATTTATCTGTAGAGCACTTTGGCCCGCTGAGGTTGCTTTTACAAGCACCACAAAAATAAAGTCGGATTTAATTGGTGAACTGTCCCTTTAAGATTTACTTAATCCTTAAGAGACCATTTCGAGGGTCAAAATCCCTCAAAAATGTTTGATATTTGATATGTATCTTTCAGGCTCAAGCTGATTAACAAGACTGACTCATTTAAAGTAGGAAAAAATATTCATATATGATATTTTTACAGCAGTGTTTTGGAAGGAGATGCTTGTTATCCCCACTGCAGAAAAAATGAGTGCCTCAAATTCAATGTTGCTGCTAATCATTGACCATCTGAGCCTCTAATAATTATAATAATAATTAAATCCTCCTTGTATGGCGTTTTATGACAACTATTTGAGTTTTTGTATTCTTTTTTTATTAAAATACTGTTGAGTTACGTAAACAAACTGGCCTTTAGAGAGTTAAAATCCCCCCAAATAACTAATATTTGATATATATATTTCAGGCTGAAGTTGATTAAAAAGACTGACTCATTTCAAGTGGAAAAAATACTAATATATGATATTTTTACAGCAGTTCTTAGGAAGGGGACGTTTTTCGTTTTTCGAGGGACGCTTGAGAAAGTTTTTTTTAAGGAACTCTTAAGGGTTAATTGATATACAGAGTAGTTATTTGCACATTGACACTGATGAGAATCTTCAAAAGAGGCTTGATAGCTCCTTCTGTGGTTTCTTCAGTCTGCTTTCTGTGTGGCCACTTCAACCTCAACTGAGTTAGAAACAGGAAGTGACCTGCCATGCAAGAAATTCTTTAACCATTTTTTTGAAAATGTTCTCTAATGAAGTGATCGGAAAAACCCAGACGTTTTGCCAGAATCCAAATTTTTAGAGATTTCAGCAGCCCGTCATCTGTGCATTTATTTATTTATTTAGTTTTAGCTTTCTATTGTCTCTGCACTCACATGTAATGTAGTTCCAGCTGTAAAATCCCACCCTGAAGTGTGACAGGATGAGGGGGAGGTCCACCGTGTGCCCCCTCATGGATCGCTCGACTCCTCCTGCAGATTCTGGTTTCATATGCAGAATGTCTTTGCAGGGATCATTTTTTATTTAGTTGTTGTTTTCATATCTGGGGAAAAAGGCTCAGCTAGCATT
>CAESWR010000045.1:116355-132302 GCA_903171835.1 Mullus surmuletus | reverse complement strand
CGTCTCCTTCCAAAAGACTGCTGTAAAAATATCATATATTAATATTTTTTTCCAACTCTAAATGAGTCAGTCTGGTTAATCAGCTTCAGCCTGAAAGATACATATCAAATGATAAAGTGATATTTTTCAGGGATTTTGACCCTCTAAATGGACAAAAAACATCTCCAGTAGGGTTAATATTTGCAATAACTCTGGTGTATATTTCTATTATGCAGTTTTCCACCCGAGGATAAAACTACATTTTCACAAACCATCATGAAATCAATTAATATGTGGAGCTGAGATGTTCCAGAGATCTGAGGAGCATGCAAGGATTCTTCCTCCTCACCACGGCTGGCTTCACTTTATCTCGAGGTCTGAGACTGAGACTCTCCGCTCCTGCACTATCTGTCGCGCCTCCACCCGGGAGATCATTACCGCTAACGAGCCTCCACCTTTCTAAACAAAGCTCCGATAAGTCTGGGAGTTTTCCAACAAACATGCTGAAGGCAAAGCATCTCCTCTGCGTCAAACCCACTGACGACAGGCTCCTCACCAAACATCTCTATGTTGACGTCAATGGCTACGTTTACATGCAGTCACATAAGCCTTTTCTAACCATATATCAGCAATAACCCGGTTGCACGCGGCCATGTAAACACCAATAACCTGATAGAATGAGCAAAAACCTGAATACCCCCCTTGAGTTGCTCCTTTTCTAACCAGAATATTTGATCATGTATACGCTGATACGTTCTCCATGCGTGGCTGCTTTGATTGGGATATCCCAATTGATTACAATCACCATGGATACGCGAAGAACCCTGTTTGCTCACGCATGGAAACGCCTTATTCCCGATGTTTCACTAACCGGAATATGGCGCCAATATTGACTGCACGTAAACAAAGTGTATTCTTCCATTCACCTGAAGCAACGTTACACCACATCAGGTCTTTTCACTGTTAGGGCAGAGGTCACTCAAGTTCACTGCCATGAAGAAGCATCCAAGACATCAGAGTCAAGTTAGTTCCCAAGTTAAACATCGTTGCTCAATGGACCCTTTCTTCCTGCAGTTAATATTTGACTGTTTTCCTCGAAGTTCACGACCCCTCCCTACCTAAACACATCCACACACACCATCATCTATCCCAGCACACACACTCCTCTTTCTGTGGCTCTTTCTCTCTGTGTGGGCTTATCGATCAATATTCACCATCTGCACACTACAAAAAAAAGAAATCTTTGATTGTTCTGCTTGCTGATCTTGGAAACTTCAGCTACTTCCTGAGAATCAGGGAATATTTCCCAACAGCTGTACAAAATACCCCAATACACACACCTTTTTTTTTTTTCTTATAATGATGCATCCAAAATTGAATTGCTTAATCGATTTAGGCCTAGAACTGGCACAGAGGCAAAAAGAAAAACAATGCAACCCCTGTAAATCCATATATTAATAAAAGCCATAACATTTGCTCAATAACTGATTGTATTTTAAGCTTACATTGATTGTATTTTAAATTTGTTACCAGCAAAAGAATTTATGTGAGATAGTAAAGATGTCAGAAATATTTTCCAGTACAGACAGAGAACAGATAAGTCATCTGCGCGGTGATCTTGTTTGTGTGATGCGAGGAGGAAATGATGCTGCTGCTGCTGCCAACAGGTTGTAATGGAAAATGATCAGAGTGATAAATCTTTCACTATTTGAATCACTTCCTCTCCGTTAGATAAGAACTTGGTCCTCTTTCCTGCCCTCTCCCTCCCGTCCATGTGGATCCAGGAAACGCAATTGTTTAGTCTTTATGTCTCAACAAACATGCACAAACAGCTGTTTACCAATGAGAAGGGCGTGTGTGTGTGTGTGTGTGTCACAGAGAGACAACACTTACGCAATGTTGTGTGTATGTGCGTGTGTGCACCCTCAAAGGCACCAGAGGCTAAACAAGGTGCCATTCTTCTCTGTACTGAAAATATTTCACCTTTCCAGTTAATCATTGACACCAGATGAAGCTGGCGCTGTTCATCACCGTATATGAGAGGTGACATTAATCAGATGTTAATTATTACTCGGGGGAGGGGTGGGGGCTGGGGGGGACGTGGTCAGCTGTTTGCTTCCCTCATTTTTGTCCTCTGATGGGACAATGTGCTCTGAAAAACAGAGGCGCTGCGGCAGAAACGCTCCAAAGTCTGGCTCTATTTGCGGCCTAGAGACGACAGCAGGGTTCGATGCTAGCAAAGCTTCCGTTTGGTCAAAGGAGGGAAAAATACGTCCAACACGCAGAAGCGTTTGAGCTTGCAGGTAGTTCGCAGGAACCTCACCTGTTTGAGGCGCTACGCAGCCACGCTAGCAGCCATAATTATATCGCCCAATGGAGGCCAACAGCGAGCTAGCGATCATGGCCCGCATTCTTTGATCAAGAGCAGACGATGGATCTCACCCTCATGCCGAGGACCAGGAAGCCGATCTCCTCCATCAGAGGGTACTTCCTGATCTGCTGCTCTCGTTTCTCCTGCGAGGCGAACGGGTCGTAGCTTCGCTGGCCCAACTTCACGTCCATGATGCACGGCTTCCTAAAGCGCCGAGTCACGTCCTCCAGCTTCAGGTACAGATCTGTGAAGGAGGGCAGAGACACCTCATCAGAGACCCGTGGTCTTTGTCTATTCGAACACACAAGGTCCAGCCTCTCACCGTTGGGGCTGTCTGGAGAGGACCAGGTACCATAGTATTTGGGAAGATGGTTCTGGAGCTCTAGAAGACGTGGATCACAGCAGTCCTCTGCATACACCTACAGGAAACACACCGTCACACACAGTTTGATGGATCAGAATGCAATCGCGTGAAGATGGGGGGCCTTTAGCCTGGGTACGGTATAGATCTGTGGATTTGTTACCATGCCGTAGAACTGCTTCTCTCGAGGCCCCCTAGGTGGAGGCTGGAGCTGCTTCAGGACCGTTCCATCAGGATGCTGCAAGATACCTGCAACAAAACACAAACACTGTGTCACTCATTTATCACCACTAGGGCTGGGTATCGCTTAAACATTTTCGATACCAGTACCGATACCAGTACCCTTAAAACAATACCGAGGCCAAGTGAGAAGAGGTTTGGACTCGAGTCATGAATTTGATGACTTTACACCCGACTTGGCACAATGTAGAGAGACTTGGATTTTAACATCAATAACTTGAGAGTTCACTCGGCCTTGAGCCTTTTGACTAGCTACTCTACTTTTTACTCTGTTGTTAAAAACACTTGAAAGGACTCGAAACTCCAACTGTGGGACTTAGGACTCGCAGACTCGAGACTTGAGACTTACTTGTGACTTGCATAACAATGACTTGGTCACACCTCGGCAATTGAGTACTTCAATTGATACTCTTTGTTTCTTCATTCAATATTAATTAATCATGCGAATGGAGAGCAATGAGTTGTGCAAACCACTCACTCAAATCACCACTCCTCAAAAGATTTTTACACAAATACATTTTGAAAGGGCGCAAATAACACTTGCGGTGATTGACTGCAAGTAAAACCATAAAAAACAGATAGATCTAGATCTGGGTACAAAAACAACCGATTGCAGGTTTCGTTTGACAGGAGCTGTTTCAGTACTGGGTTGTTTCGATGGATACCTGAAACGTATCGAGTACCGATACCCATCTCTAATCACCACACTGTTGGAGATCTAACCGCTCCTCGGCATCAGACCACCAACGAGAGACCGTCAAACCAAAGATGGTTCAAACATTCGTCTGAAGAGCGAGGCGGAGGAAGGAGGGCTGAAGGAGAGCAGCCAAAGAACTTTGCCCTCAGAAGGGACAATTACGCATTGCCTCATGAGCGGTTGATAAGAAACTCAACCACCATCGACAAAACAACCACCAGCGACGCGTGACACACATGACCCTTCTCTGCGGCCAGCTGTGAAAACATGGAAGTGTACAGTCATCCCGAGGTCCCGGTTCCTCCGGGTTTTAGGTTTTGACTCATTTCGGGCAAGGAGACTCTCACAAATAATATGCTTTGAAAGCTGGTGTCATTTTATAGATGACTTCACACAGCTGAGTTAAGTTGAATTCCCACTGAACCTGCAGTTTGCAGTCGTAAAAGGCTGAAAGACATCGATGCTGCAGAGCACCGGCACTCTTTTGCACTGATTCTTTGCAATGCTGGCTCAGTTAAAGTGTCTGAAGATTAACTTAAAGCACGGCGCTTCCTCAGAGGCAGAAATACCCATACAGCTTTGCTTCTACTCATCCTTAACCATTGCCCATCAACAACTCCTTTACTGGATATTCTACAGTCAGGAACAGCCAACCAGGTTTTCTGCTGCCAATACCTGTCCGATATATATATATATATATTTTTTTTCATTTCTCAAGCGAGTCAGTTATTGACTTTTCTACCAATCCTGCCCAAAGTTTCCAACAACAACCCTAAAGGAAGGAAAACGAAACCCACATCATGACTCAAGTGATGCAACACTGCTGCTGCTTTTAATTTGAAACTTCCTCACATCACACGGAGCAGCAAGATTGATGGCTCACATGACAACATTCTGAACAACATTTTAGGTGCAACAAAAGTTGACTCTTTACTCTTCTAAATAACAAATGAGTCACAAATGGAGCTATTAAAACCTCACCGACTGGAACACATGATGGTGGGCGTGGCTCTCCCAGCTAAAACCTCATGACTGATGGATCAGAGCGGACCGATGATGCAAACATTTTCCACTGAATTTAGCCAGTATCAGTCCAACACCGACACTGAGTAATGCAGGGACACATCCATCCAGTGTTTGATGTCATTTCCTTTTAAATGAGGCCATGTTTGGGTATTTTAATTTGAAATTGCTCCCAAAAACAGAAAGAGCGAGTGAGAGAAGGATGCTGTCTGCTGTTATATCATCAAGCTCTGGCCACAGCTGATTGCAGTTGGACCGAATAAACCGTCAGCGGAGCGGATTAGTCTCTTCTTTGGCTCATCTCTAAGACTCTTCCCAGATACAAACACACTCATGCGAATATACCAAGTCTGCGCAAACACACACGTCAGACCACACCGACTAAAGAACCACATGATGAAAATGTCAAAGGAAGGTGAGGGGTCAAATGTCATTCTCCAGCGCAGGTTCCCCTGTGAAGAAATGACAGTATCTGTAATTGATACTCAGCAGAACGAGGTCAAAGAAGAAGCCGAAAGATTCTAAAGGTGGCGTTTAGGCCGCGGCTACGACTGTTTGTTTTTACACAGACATTCTAAGACCGTGAAATGCAACCAAAGGCAATACTTTTATAAAACTTCCCAGAGGAAGCAGAGCAGAAGAGCGAATGGTGGTTCTCACATTTACACAAATGCTTGCAAATGATTCCTGCTGCTGCTTAGTTGCCAAGCAGCTGCATGAGTGAGCAAAGATCCTGGGTGTCACTTTTCGAAAAAGTGAGATGCATGATATAGATGCATTTGCCCATGTAAAACCTACTTGACAAACATTACCTTTTGTCATAATCAAAGTGAATTTTTGCGCATCAGTTGGGACCACATTAAACCGGTAGTGAACGTTGGCGTCTCAAATCTAACATCTGGAATCTAGTAATGATAAATGATGTCATTTCAGAATCAGAATCAGCCTTATTGGCCAAGTATGTGAACAAATTCAAGGAATCTGACTTTCTTGCTCCAGTGTACAGTTTAACCAGAAAAAACATATATACGAACATACCTAGACCTAATATAAATAAACGACAACAACGAGCAACAGAATATATATAGTATAAAAAATAACAAATGGGTAGAAGTGAACAGAAGTCCGGTCTATTAAATATGTTTGTTTGTGTATATAATATTTACAGTGAGAATATTGTATTTTCCACATGTACACAGTGCAAATTAGTCAGAGTGCAAATATAAGGTGTGTACCATTTGGAGTCAGGGGGAAACCGACACTGTGTGTTTTCATCAAGTGTTCATCAGAGTGACGGCCAATTTTACATTCAACCAATGGAAAATCATTAGCCATTATCAGAGGACACAAATAAGAGGGCACGACGCTGCTATTATCTCATCTTTAGCACATTTGCGAGATGAGCAGTTCAATTTCCAAGAACTACCAAAAAACCCAACTTATTTTACCGGTCAAACAGATAATACAGGGTCAGGCTGCGGCACGTCTCCCTCTCGATGTGTCTCCAGCACGTGTGAAGTCATTAAAAAGTACAAAGACCCAATGAAGTTACACACTACAGTAGAGAGCCAAGTGACTCCTGACACGACGGAGTGGAAGAACGCACAAGAGAGGACATCATAACACATACGTTGAAGAAATTAGGATTTTGAATTTTCTTGGAAGACACTGGTTCTTTATAATGTCAAAGCAGAGGATAACATATCACTTCATTCATTTTTTTTGGTACATTTTGAGGAGTTGTGTGACGTCTATGATCATCCACTAGGGCTGCACAATTAATCAAATTTAATCAAAATCCCCATATTTTGCAGCCACAATTATATGCAAATAATCGTCCACGATATTGGTGTTTAAAAAGCGTGCTCTACCCGTGGCTCTACGGCATAAACACAAACACTTCCTCAACTAACAACCAGCCGACTACTAGGGGGCAAAGTATTAATTGGACGTGAACTATAAAGATACTGTTCATAAGCTCACGTATTCAGATATTCTTTATTCACAATTATGCTACATCATAATATGCAGGAACTTGCTTTGGCATATTAAAGTACATATTTCTTTTCACAAATGAATAATGAATAATGGTCATATCGATACTGATTTTAAAAAAACAACTTGATTAGGACTTTGGCCATTATCGTGCGGCGCTATCATGCACTTAACAACATCTCACCTTCCTGGACTCTCACCTTGCTTCAGACACCTTTAACCACATTATGATGCAATAGATCATCAGTGATCACATTGGACAGTTTTACATCCCTTTGTTTTACATTTCCTTCTCCTTTCACCCTTTCATGGACCTACAAAGCGCAAATATAACAGTCTTCTGAAAAATCCAATTTATTAATATGATGAATCAAATACTGCACTATCGTAAAAGAAACGTGTTACTCTGGGGCTACAAATACTGCATCTAAACCAGTTCTTTTTTTGCCCTTTGACTCCTTAATGGGAGTCGTAGCGTGTTCGTACTGCAAGTGGATCCCACATAATAGAAGTCAAACTCCTTTTATTTACCTTGTAGCTATGCGGCCTCCGACACCTATATTGTAAACAGTGACCTAAAAAGGAGTCACATGACAAACAGAGTTGACACCTATACGAGGCAGGGTTTCATCCGTGCACATTTGATGGCATATGGCCGATGATTACCAAGTGCTCTAGTTTAAAAACTGTAAAACTGTCAAAGCACAACACTGACTCATCAATTATCATAAATCTACAGCGTGTGTTGTTGGTGTGACCAATCGCCGCCCTAATGCCAGTTTAAAGTGCCGTGTCACGGGAAACAAAGCAAGCAGTAAATTGTCAAAGTAACATTTTCTTAACTGAGTGAGACTAACAGTGTTTCTCAAGCTCCACACAACTCACTCAGTCACTTTAAATTGAATTCCGTTTTATTTATGTTCTTGTCTGGAGGCGCTTTTCCTACAGGCCAGTTTATCACGTTAACATATTAGGCTCAATCGGATGTAATTCAAAGGTGTAATATGTTTCCTTTACATATAAAGTTAGCTGTGAATGAGGAGTTTCACATCCATTCTGCGGTTCATATTTGGTTTTACACAGACAGAAACGCTGATAATGCTGCTTCCAAAATGTAGTTTGAAGTTATATCTTAGTTTTGTAATCACACTGCAGTGACGTGGACGCTCCGCAGACCTTTAACACAACTACTTCCTGTTTTCATCACCTCTGTGGGCCGTGTCTCCCACTATGCTCGCTTACTGGTTTGGAGGTGGGTGTTCATCTGATAGCAGCGCTGCTCCAATTCTGTCAGGATCTTTTTTTTTCTTCCTTGCAGCGGACTACAGGGCCCGTTTGACCAGATTTCAGTTTCAAACCCGGTCTTTCCTGCTTGAAGAACTTCCTGTAAAGGGTCCGTCATCGCCTCCCAACCGTCCCAAACAGAAT
Source organism: Mullus surmuletus (assembly GCA_903171835.1). NCBI lineage: Eukaryota > Metazoa > Chordata > Actinopteri > Syngnathiformes > Mullidae > Mullus > Mullus surmuletus. The sequence goes on along the minus strand of CAESWR010000045.1, from coordinate 124,208 downwards.
CAGCAGTGTGTGAGGTATTGCTTGGCGCCTCAGGACCCCCCCGCCGCCCCCCGACCTCCCCCACTGCACTTTTAATGGCCCCGTCATTAGCACGTTTTGTCATTGTGGCGCATTAATGACCTCAGGTGTGGAGCGGAGCCGGTCTGCGGGCGAACTGAGAGCTGGGTGGAGCGAGCGGGATCATTATTCAGTCGGCGGCCATACAAGCCGAGCAGGATTCCTGTGTTTGTTCAACAGCTGTTGTCTCCGGCGCGGCAGAAAAAACGAGCCGGGCTGCCAGTCGAGCCGATCCGCGTACCTCAGGGCCGCTCGTACCTGTCCGACGACGTTAATGATTAAGCCCAGAAGATCGCGCCGCGTTACTGTCGCACAAACGGTAACACTGCCAGAGATAAAGAGCTGTCGGGGAAATATGAGGCCCGAGCGAAACACATTCAGATTTCAGCACCGAGGTTCATGAGTCTGTCGATTCATTTCTCATGAATGATATCTCGTCGCATCCGAGAAGCGACTGATTCACACCAAAGATGGACTTTTTTGCGTGAATAAATGCGGTGGTGGGCTGCCGGCAGAGTGCCGAGCGACTCAGACTCCAGCAGCCTTTGTTGCGTCACATGTAAATACCGCAAACTAGTTTGTCAGGGTGGAAGTGGAAGCACTGGGGTCACATCAGAGATGAGGCTTCAGCACTGGAATAAACTTACTACTGAGGTGTTACTTGCAACTCTAACATCAGATTATGTTAAAACAGCTCCTGCTTCTCTCCCAGAGCTACAGTATTACGTGGCAAATGTGATCTGCATGTTCTCGTAATAAAAGGTTATTTTAGAGGTATTAAGAATAGTTTATGATCAGAGCTTCACTTTCAGATCAAAGTTCATCTTTCTGCTAAAACACTGGAGGTTTGTGGAGCAGCTCGCAGACTCACTAACAGCGGCGTCATGGGAAAGGGAGGATGACCGATGAGTGATCTCATCCTTAAAAAAATTCTGCATATTTACACTGACAGAGGAGCTGCGTTAATCCAGGGAGGATGAGCGTTTGCGAGCTTGTTAAACATTTTAAGTAGTTTGTTCTTGGTGGCACCTGAAGTGGAACAGGTTCTCAGGTACACAATCCAGAGACCCTACGGCTTCCTGTGAGGACACACGGTGGAAGCTCCGATACCATCGCGAGTCAAAGACAGAAGGGGTCGACACCAATGGGAAACAATGGCGGGCAAAGTAGAGCCAGCGTCTGTTTCACTGCTGCGAGCAGGTGTTGAGATGTTTCTGGTTTTGAGGGTGGCAGAACCTCAGCAGGTGCTCGGAAACCACAGCACACATATACTTCATGCTGAGTGGAACATTACGGCAGAAACTACTGAAACTAACTCTTTCACTTCTACAAATCGTCCCGTCACAGTCTAGATTTCGGCAAATACTGCTTTTTTTCTTTGGATTTTTTGGACTCTGGGATCGATCATTCCCATACGAGCCAAAGATCCATTGGACGTAAAGGCTAAACTATGCGCTTTGTGTTGCAGCGACACTTTGAGCAGGACTTTTAGATGATGTTGAAGCAACGTCAACAATCCTATTGGACTGCGGGTCTCTGCGTCGTGGGGGGGAACATTAAAACCTGGTATCGGGCCGATCCATATCACAAATAAGAAGCCCAATGGTCCACCAAAAATATCCTGCACAAAGTGTCTCAGTTAAGGTTTGTTTCGAGGACTCTATGAAGCCTTCACGGTGCCACATCCTCCCCACAGGTGTCAGAGAGCCACAGATGTTGGAATGTCTTCACTCAACATGCAGGTCAAGATCAAAACAAAGTGGTTGGAGGTTGGACCTGCACACTCACCCACTTTGTCCACGCCGTACTTGTGACCCGCCACCTGGTGCGACAGCGGCACGCAGCCGTTGAGGTGCGCCGGGCCCTGGGAGCCCACCGAGCCCAGCGAGCCCAGCGAGCCCACCGCCCGCGGGCCGCCCTTCTCCTTGGCGGGGGCGCCGGCGCTGACCCGCGGGGTCAGGCCGACCCCGACGGCGGCCGCGCTGGGGCTCAGCTCCAGGCGGCCGAGGGCGAGGGACGACTCCATCACTTGGTGGTGAGTTGTTGACATTTGAAGGAGTTGTTTTGTTGTTGTTGTCTTGAATTAAAAAAAACAACAAAAAAAAATTAAAAAAAAAAATAAAATAAAAAAGGAGGGCAAAATTCTTCCTCCAAGACAAAATTAAAAAAATCAACAAAATGTAGAGTTTGGCAGTCACATACTGCGGTTACATAAGCGGAGAGAAAGCCCCCACGCACTGAGATTCAACAGATTGTCGGGGCGTGAGGCGGAGGCGCCGCCGTGGAAGCGCTCCGGTCCACGCCGTCACGCTGCTGTTCGACCCCCGCCGAGGAGCGCGCTGGCCGGCGGCGACACGCTCGTTCCCCCCGCGGCGACCTGCGGTGCAGCAACTCCGGCCCGGCGCCGAGTCAACGCTGCTCACATCTTGGACAGCAGCATAAATACATCCTGGCCACATCCCACTTCCTCGCGGCGTCAAAAGAAAACCAGAAGAGCCGGGCGCCACTTCCGCTTATGGATTCCAAAATAAAACCGGCACAGGGGTGAACATGGTGGCGGAGGAGGAGGAGCGAGCGTTCTTTTTTTTAAGCGTGCGGCTCCTTTTTCAAAACGACGCGCCGATTTGCGCCGTCACACCACCGTCGTTGTGGATTAAAAACAAAAAAAACAAAAAAAAAAGCGCGATTTTAGTTTGAAGGCGAATCATGCAACTTCCGGTCCAATTCCGCCAGCTTGCCGTCGCTCCACTTCCTCGGCTTCGGACGAGTAAATACTGTCGTCTCTCAGGAACGATGGAGTCGGGGGGCGTCGCAGCCCGCGGAGGGAGCACCGGGAGCGGAGGGAGCGGCGCGGCGGACGCGGGGCCGCCGGGAAAACGTCATTAAACGCCGTCCGTCCGTCCGCGCTGCGCGTCGCGGGCCAAACTTGCCGATGACGCCCGACAGACAAACCCCCGCTCGCCTCCCGCGTCAGACCAGCGACGCGCCGCACATGTCGCAGCCGCGGAGGGTTTCGGTGCCGAGGCCTTATCCCTCCGCCGGGGCAGCGCACCGACCCGCCGCCGCCGCCGCCGCCGTTAAATCCATGGTTTCGCAAGAGCCGCCGGTTGGTATCCAGGTCAGTGTAGGCGGCGGCTTCACTGTACGTGACGAGCAGCGCCCATCGCCTCCGTCCGCGTTTGCGACACTCGCCCCAACTGTCGTAAAGACGTGGCTCGCCTCGCGCGTTTGCGGCAGCACTGATTTGCATGTGTCAGTGGTCGGAGGTGTTTTGATTTGGACGCGTGTCACACAACGATGGTTTCAAATGATGTTTTTTTATTTCGTCATATTTCAATAATAGATAAAAAATAAATAAATTGAATAGATAAATACATTTTCTAACCCTAACCCAGCTTTTTTGGCCAAGTATGTGAACACACCCAAGGAATGTTTCTTCCTCCAGCACTGTAGTTTAAACATAAATAAACATAAATAAACATATTCCCAATGTTTGTATATATTCCCTGATCAAAATGTTGTGTATTTGCTGTTATGTTAAGAGTTATTATTTTATCTTATTCTACTCTGTTTTATTCTATTTCCTTTTTTTTCTTATTTCCCCCTTTTCTTCCTTTATCCTTTGTACTAAAGAGTCATAACATCAGCCGGGGACAAATCCCCTGTATGTGTCAAATACTTTGCAATTAACACCAATTCTGATCCTGATATGAACACACAGACCCGATATAAACAAACTGGAAACATACGACAACAACGAGCAGAAGAATCGTATAAGAATTAGGCCTATATAGAAATAAATGAGTAGAAGTGAACAGAAGTCCAGTCCCTTATGTTTATATATTATTTACTGTGAACAAACAAAACACAAAATGATCGTCAATGGATAAGCATGAAAATAGTCTCAACTAAAAAATTGAGGACATGTTCAGAAAAACACATCAAAACAAATACAAAAACACACACACCCATCTCTGTCCCTCTGCAGTGGCCAAACAAATCGTTCCAGCATCAGTTTTTTTTGGTCTCTTTAGTTGATCATTATTAAATTATTAAAGTTTCACGAGTCCTCACTTCTGCCAACATTTGTAATTGTTCAGTTTGGCTGTAAAAACGACCATTTTCACGGCAGTTTTTACCATCGGACTGGGAGCCGATCCATGGGAACACTGGCGTGCACATGTCCAATGCCCGTCCGTGGGACGCTGGGCCTCATATGGCGGCGGAATTCCAAAAAGCATTTGGAGGCCAGAGGGATTGGACTGAACAATGGTTCCCCAGAAAACATAAAGCGCTGATCCAGTGCAGCCTCCTGCTTTGTTTTCTTTCCCCTCTTATACTTTTAAGTCTTTAGAATAATGTCATTAAATCCAACGCTGGCTCAAAGGATTTGCCCAAAGATGTTGGTCCGACCGGCCACACTGACGATGTATTCTACTTAAAACCTCTTCCTTTTTCCCCACATTTGTGTTTATTTCTCTCAGCTCCTCATAAATACATCAACACATAGGAACGGGCTCCATTATAGCTTTTTTCTCAAATTAACTGCAGATTTGCAAATGACAACAAAAATCGAACAAAACGAGGCCCGTTCAAAAACCGCCGCTCAACCGTTGTTTGTAAGCAACGAGTCTCTCTGCTGAGTGAGTGTGAGTGTGTTTCTGAAATGAAAGCAAACAGTAAATCCCGTTTCATTATGAATAAACATGAGTGAGAAGACTTTGATCACGTCTCGTGTCTGATCTGGAAAAAACAAGTGCAGTCGGTGGCGTCACGCATGTTCTTCGGATCCTGAGAAAAAGTCTCTCGGTTTTTCCAAGATGTAGAATCTCATGTTTCCTAATTACAGACGAGGCCGTGTTCCCGTGTAATTGCGCCGACAGTTAGCGTTATCTGTCGGAAAAAATTCACGCTATCACTGTAATTGAGCTAAAGTCACGTAAACACAGATTCCGGAATCAGTAAACAGACTGAAAATGTGTTTACAAGTCGGACGAAGCGCGGCCTCAAACACGATGGTGTCGGCGCTCAGGCGGAGACGCCCACCGCTCCGAATGGAAATGTTTTACTAAGTCGTCATGTGATTTCCGTGTGTATTTTATGACCCTAAAGACTGTGGCTCGTGGTTCCAACTCCAACGTTGGAGTCACAATCAGTTTCACTGGCCGAGAATGTGAACAGAACGTACACGCAAGGAATTTCACTGCTTCTACTTGCTCCAGCGTGCAGTTTAAACATGAATAAACATAAATGTGAACATACAGAGACCTCATATGAACAAAAATATGACTAGAAACATACGGCAAAAACAAGCAGAAGAATGGTACAAAAATATTATGTACAAACAAATGAGTAGAAGTGAAGAGAAATCCCGTCTATTGAATATATGTGTATGTATTACATTATTTACAGTGAGGCTTTATATTCTTTTTAGTATGTACTCGGAGTGTCCGACACAGCCTTGAGTATTGGCCGATACCAATATCGATCCGATACGATATCGGCACGAATCATACATACTTTCATTACTTATTTTGTAGTATGGAATGTTAGAAAAGGCTTGATCAAGTGATATTACTCAAACAGAGAACAATAGTCAGCAACAGTAGCTATGAGAAGAACTGACCCATTGATTATTAACCAATGACTTACATATATTTGAACCTTAAACATAAGAATATTCTACAATTGGTTGATATCGGAGATGTTAGATGCAGGCTGATATAATCCAATACTAATTTCTTTGCTGATATTGAACCGATATCAGTGTCGGATTGGGACGACCCTGGTATGTAATTCAAATATGCAAATGAGAGTTATGTACAGAGAAGTGCAAATATAGAATGTGTACCATTTGGAGTCGGGGCTGCTGACACTGTATGTTGATGAAGTCAGTCACCAGAGTGCCGGCCTGGGGGGAGAAACTGCTCATGAGTCCGGCTGGTTTGGTGCACAGTTCTCTGTACCGGCTGCCAGAGGGGAGAAGTTCAAAGCGGTGGAGACCGCGGTGTGAAGGGTCTGCAGAGATGTTTCCTGCCCGTTTCCTGACTCTGGATGAGTGGAAGTCCTGAACGGTGGGCGGTTTAACACCAGGGTTTTTTTCTGCCGCCCTGATAGTCCCTTTCAGCCTCTTTGGGTCCCGTTTGGTGGCTGAACCAATTTCTCCCCTTTAATAAAACCAATTGGTGTTGTATTTTGTACTGTTGTGTTTGAGCACCAATTTTATTTCATTTTAACTAGATATGATGGAAACATTCTTTATTTGAGAGCAGAAGTGGTCTCAAGTGGTCATGTAGCTGGATTTTGAGATTCCTGGGTGACATATTCACCCCCTCTTTGTTTCCCAAAGACAGACAACAAAAATGTGAATAAAGATAGAAGATAGAAATGTGAAACTGGATCATTGTATTGATAAATGACCATTTTTACCATATCACAGCATTGTTTGACTCGGTTTGCACTACTTGAGTCCAAACACACTAGAGAGGACCAAAGTTTTGTAACTTTCTTACCTAGGTACAGTACATTTGCATATTAATAGAGGGTCAGTACCAGGCTCTACCAACAGATGTCGCCACAACACAGCCCTTTCCTGGTCTCCGTTCTCCCAGCTCGCCCAGCCTTCCCATTCCCTCCACAGCGGCAGGTGTCCTTCCAATGAGCTCCACAATAAGAATAAAACAAACCCCACAGGCATCAGCTTCACCTCCAGGTGAGTAAACATCCATTCAGAGTTGACAAGTTACAGTCAAATCACGTCGACTACCAACTCTTTACAGCCGGAATGTGTCTTATTTTTCTTGTTCTGTTGGGTTTGTTGGTGACTGAGGTAAGTCCCCTGTTTCCTGAGTGTGTTTGGCGCTGGTTTAGCGCGGCTGCGGCTTCCTCACAGGTGTTTCACGCCCAGTCTGCGCCAAGTTACAATCGCCGCCATAACACTACAGGTTATGGCGTTCAACCTTCAAAATAAAAGCATTCGCGAGTGGCGCGAATCGCTGCGCCGCTTTAGCAAAAAGCGTTCGCGGATTCTCAACATCGCAATTTAAGCAAATTAAGATACAGAGACTCGATGAGCGCAGTTTAAACTCGGGGAGGTCTCGCCTTTCAGAGTGAAACCGGAAGTTGTAGATACGCGCGCAGAGCCGCCACTTGACGCGGAGCGCGCGGCTCCTCAGCGGCGGAGCTCTGCTCGGGGAGTCAGTCCGTCACCGCCCGCCACTCACCGGCCACAGCAGGTGAGACCCCCGCCTCGACCCCCGCCTCGACCCCCTTATTAACTTTGACGTGGAGCAGCGGAAGGAGATAAGCGCGTGTTTTTACTCGGTTTGACGCGGGTTTTTTGGGTTGTTTTTTACTTGCGGAGTTATACCTTGACCGGCGCGGGCAGCGGGCAGCGGGGCTTCCACAGCACCGGGCAACCCGCGCGGACGTGCCCGGAAAGTGCGCCTCGAGCCCGGCTGTGCTGCTCCGATGCGTCCCGCCGCCGGTGAGAGCGCGGAGCTGCGGCAAAGGAGGGGAACATCCCGCTGAATGTGCTGAAATGATCATTAGAGACAAATATAGAGTGAAGATTGCATGATTTATTTGTTTATTTTTGGGGGGGGATTGGGAATCACCATTTTTGGGGGGATTGTAGGCTCTCATTATTTTGTCTTTTCTTAATGAAGGATTCTTCTCAAAGTTGTGTTTTCTTCTCGGATTTCAAATGCATTCATGCGTTCTTATGCAAATATTGGGAGTGCCCTTCAAAGTGTGTCTACTTTTCTTTTTTTTTTTTTTAGCAATGTGAGCATCAG
>CAESWR010000045.1:79526-101899 GCA_903171835.1 Mullus surmuletus | reverse complement strand
ATGTTTAAGTTGAGAGTTGTGGAACACACACACACCATTTGACTGGTATGTAAAGTGTTGTGTCCCTAAGGTGCAGTGTTGAGGCATGTTATGTAATATGAGACCTGCAGGTGTGTGTGTGTGTGCGTCCGTTCCAGCCTTGTGCTGCTCAAGAGGCTTCACACAGATGCTGCAGCAGTGGTCCACACACACACACACACACACACGCGTACACACACAATGCAGTGCAGCACTACAGATCGTCGTTTTCATTTCCACACTGGCTCAGTGTCAACGAATATTGAATTTGTCTGACCTAGTTTCCAGCGGCACCATGGGAGATTACTCTCTACATTTTTAACAATGGAGCAAATTTATTGGATAATACAGCCTGGAGCTGTTTTGATGTTGAGGGGCTTTTCTCCAGACCCAGTTGCATCTTTTCCTCTCGTAGCGAGTGGCAGCGCTGGAGCAATTGATGAAGAATTGATGAAGCTGAAGTGTGTCACTTTGCAAATTTGTGTGTGTGTGTCTGCCGGCGGGCGTGTGTGTGTGCTGTGTTTTCACTGCCCTGTCGCTCCGCGTCACTGTGAGGAGACACCGCCGGCTGCACGCGCGCTCCGCCTGCGCTGTACTTCCGCTGTTGACTTGAAGACTCTCTCTCTGTTCACTGGGAGGTAAAACAAAACCTGTCCCTCAGCAGGTAAGAATGTCGTCAGGAAACGTCGCTCGGCTGCTGCTCGCTCAGCTGTTTAAAGGCCCGGGCTGGTTTGCCTCCGTAGGCAAATTCACCTGGTGGCATCACGTTCAGCTTCTGGCTCCATTACTTGGCGGGAGTGACGCCGAGCACGCCGGCCAATCAGAAGTGGCACGGTGACGTGGCATTGCAGCCTACAACCAGCCTGATTGAAGACTTCCTTTTGACGAGATTTCATGGAGTCCCAACCACAACTGAGGGCAGTTTGGAGGTGATTTTTAAGATCAAAGGACGTCAGAGTTATTGAGCAATAACTGCACCGCGTACGCTGAGACACGATCTCACCTTCACAGGCAGAAATCTGTGACATGGGAAACTTGAATTTGAATATTTTATATTCACATTTGAATGTCTCAACTTGAATTTGAATCAGCCATCTTAATAATTGCTTTAAAAAACTGAGTTTGAATATCATAATACAAAATTCTTGGTTTGAAGGTGATTTGCAATAAACTTGAAACTGAAATAATTTGCCTTGAAACCATATTTCTGTCTGGCTGAAAAATCCAGCTCTTAGAAACTTTGTCACGGTTTATTCATTTCCTCAGAGGGCGACAAGAGTTCCAAGCTCAGACTCCAACAACTAGGGTATCCCAATGGTCGGAGCTGATCTCGAGGGATCTGAACACAACTAATAGGAGTGTCCGGATACAACTTTTTCACTTCTGATACAATACCGATATTGCAGCCTTAAGTATTGGCCGATACCGATATTGATCTGATCAGATATCAGCACAAATCATACATACTTTTATGACTTATTTTGTAGTGTGGAATGTTAGAAAAGGCTTGATCAAGTGATATTATTCAAACAGAGAACAATAGTCAGCAACAGTAGCTATGAGAAAAACTGACCCATTTATTATTAACCAATGGCTTATATAGGCCGATGTAATCCGCTAGTCTTTGGACCAATGTCCAATATCAATATCGGATCGGGACGCCCCGATTATTAAAATGAATTCAGTAGTTTGAGAAAACAAGCTGATGTGTACATTGATCCCACTTGTGTACTTTTGAATGAAGACCCTAAAAGGCACTTTTTTGACTTGCTGTGGACAATCGCAAAAAAGACGTCCAAAACCCACAATGAAGAAACACCCACAGCTGTTTATGTAAGCGATGACTACTGATGCGCCTCTATAATTGCAGTCCCGTTTTAAAGCGGTGAGATCTTCCACACCAACCCTGAACACTCGTTGTGGAGGCTGAGCTGGGAGCAGAGATGGGATCGGGCCTTTGCCTCATATTGAGGAGCAAACATGGCAATTAGATGTTGGGTTCTGTAAAAACCCACACAGGGTTTTGGGCGGTCAAAACTTTTACACACGCAAACTATGTTTTCGTAGCCAAGGTCTTCATCCAGGTAATCACTGGGTCTCCAAACTCTGGGTCTGAAACCTGCAGATACCAAACCAACCCGTTCTTAAGGGTTGGTTTGGTGAGCACAGCTGGTCGATGGCCCTGGATTCAGTGAGACTTTAATCACATTGTTTTAAAGTTCACACACACACACAAACACACAGGACTTGGTCTGTGTCTCTGCACATTGGATTTCTGCGTTTCTACTTCACGAACGTCATTTGTAGAGACTGATGAAGTTCTCTGATAAACAAGTGCGTGGAGAACGTGGAGAACGCAGAAACATTTACATTCCGACTCACTCATCTCCTCCTTCAGGTCGATCCAACACGTTGCTCTGGCAAACCTAGAGACCCTCACTCTCCGATTTCCCAATCCCTCTTTGGTATAATCCATCCTAGGTCAAAGAAATTAGAATTTCCACAGTTTTAAAAAAGCTCCTAAATGACTCCTTCATTGAGCGAGTGTTTCTCATCAGGTTGGCTAATGTGAACACTTTCATCATCTTTGTCTCGATATCTTCTAAAAATGTAAATGGATCATCACTGCTGACTCTCTAACCTTTGCCTGGGGAATTACTTTTTTCGAGCTCCATGAGGAGGATTTTTGGTGATTCTCTTTCACCTTCGTTCTAAGCACTTGTGTGTATTTTCTGTCACGTTTCATACGTGGAAATGAAGAAATCCAATCAAATCTTCTTGGGTTTTTTTTTACGAGCAGCACAGCTGGTGTCTGCCAGCGTCTGCCTGTGTTTATCCTCTCAGCTAATCAGTGCAGTTTGCTGGATGCGTTCCCCCACATATAAGTATTTCCCGTGATGAGGTCTTCACCTGACCACAAACTGTTGATCTGCAGAGACACACGACGACCTTAAATTACCCCCCTTCCTCGCCGCTGTGTGTTTTACTCCCACCCGAGCCTCTCAGCTGTTTGTCTGCTTGCTGCGCTCACATCGTCACCGTCCCTGAGGTGCGAGGATAAGACCTTTTCTCACAGCAGCACCGTCCTCCTCGTAAAATAGAAAGAGAGAAGCCGTTCATTTATTGAGTTCATTGAATTAGTGCAGCGCAACATCACAAAGCCTAATATGCCAGAATTGCATCTGCTAAATTAGGTAGAAAACAGTTGAACAGGACGCACGCAATTAATTCACAGACAAAACATTACATTAAAAACTGTGCTGACTAATATTAGAGGACACTGTGAAACGGCATCGCAGATATGCTCCGACACTGCTGGCAAGCTTCGCCCAGTGAAAGTCAGATACAGTCGTGTTCCAGTTCAACATCTGGATGGCTGGAGATTATGCAACACTCTTATAACAGGTCAGGTCAGAAGATTGTGCCCGGTGGCGCCGACCTGAAAATTACATTTTCAAAGCTTCACTGGTTAATATCTGTGAGGCTAATGAGCAATGAATCAAATGAGACTAACATGAATTTCCACATAAGAAACGCGCAAGACGCTAACGTTAGCTTCCACTTTATGAGACAAGTGAGGTGCGGATGTTCGCTTCCACGTTGCAAAACCCATAGAGGGCAAACGTTAGCTTCCACAATAGAAACACACGAGGTGCTAAACTTGGCTTCCACGTTGGACCCACGTGGCGCTAACTTTAGCTTCCACTCTGGAAATCCTCGAGGCGCCAATTTTAGCTTACACACATCGGAAACATGTAGGAGCTAACATTAGCTTTCACGTACAAACATATGAAGCGCTGACGTTATCGTCTATATTGGAAACACTCTGGGCACTAATGTTAGCTGCCGTTAGCGTGGCTGTTTAGTGTCTCAAACAGGTGAGGTTCCTGCAAACTATTTGCATGCTGTGCGGACAAATTTCCCCCCTTTGACCAAACCGAGGCCACGATGCAGTGATGACATCATCATGCATTTGCAACCAAAGAAAATGGAAGCACCTGCACATTTACACCTGTTTGCTTCACGGGAAAAGATTCCCTCCTTGGGTCATTTGAGGTCGGAAAAGAAAGTAAAGCTGAACTAAATCTCTTCCCATCCAGTTTGCCTTTGAGACATTACCATTATAATTTGTGTGCATATTCCTTCGTTCCCTTTTTTACCTCTAAACCATGATCAAAGACATGTTAATATGAGTTTAAGCCTTGTAAAGCAGAGCATCAGATAGATGCCAGCTCTGCCTCCGCCAGCTGCAATCTTGCAGCAGAAAAAACAAGCAACATTTTCTAAATTCTTAATTCCCCCATTTCTCTCTTCCTGTTCTGAGGAGGATCTCCGTGCTGGTTTTTTTCTCGTGCCTTCACCTGACACCCTCACCTTCATCTCACCTGAGTGGAGGTGCAGATTCGCCTCTCACTTTCCTCCTCCATATCAAAGCGTTTCAGATCGCTTTCTTCTGTCCGCGGCGTCTCCGTGATCTGAGATGCAGAGGGAGCAAAACAACAGCTCAGAGCATCAATTATGTGGAATTATTCCACAGCTCGTGCATCTGATAAGGTTACCCAAACAAAGGCTAGCCTCTTTTTTCTTTTGCTACTTTGTTTTTTTGCGACCATAGTAAACAATAGAGGGCTTCGGAGCCTCTTGGCACCCGGCGTTTCTCTCTCCCTGGATGTCACCTTTCAGCTCTCAGGGTGCAAAGCCTGTAATTTCCTTGCAGCACAATGCTGGAGATTGACTTCACATCCCTTTGCACCAACTTGCAGGGAAAAAGCACACACGCAAACGCACGTGGAGTCAACATGCTGGCGGTGCAAGTGAGCTGACTTCCATATTTTTGGTGGGAGAAAGAGGAGAGAAGAGGGAGCTGACATTGTGGATCCACAGTCGGAGAGATGGGGGGCGAGTGGGCCGGCCGGGTGGGTGTGCAATGTGAGGAATGCCGGCTCATGTTGTAACTAGAACTCCTGAAAGGCCTTGTTCTCTCCACGCCGCCGGGACAGTTTAGACCCCGCTTTGGCAAACTGCCCAAAGCCCAACCCCTCTATCTGTCTCATTATCAGAAGGCCTTTTTGTGCCTTTGGGCCTGAGTTTTTTTTACGCCACTCAGTTTGCAAAGGCTTCTTTGAACAAAAGTTTTTTGATTCTCTGTGTGACGTCGCGACACTGAATATTAGCACGGAATGGCAACATGGCAGGCAAGTTTTAATGTCAAAGAAGACAAGAAAAGAGAAATATTCGAATTCACTTGTACAGGAGGCTTCCATCTTTCCATTGCGTCTGGTGTATCTGAAATAATAAAACACTGCATTCATCAATTTTCAATAACGCTTATGGTTCTGTGTGGATTCCTCCCAATTTTCTGTTCATTTTGGGCCTTGATACTTCACACCACTTTCTTATGTAAAAATAACAAATATATTGCATGGTGGCAGCCAGATTCTAGACTGTCCACGTTCATCTCTCGCCTTCTGCAAGACTCTGTGGACGAGGTCGTCTCTGGCCTCTGAAGGTGTTGTAGAGTCCATAAACCGCATCTTGTGTGTGTATATTGGGCCAGATTGTGTTGACACCAGTCCAGTTGGCCGTTGTAGACCTGCGTGTTCTGCACCAATGACTATCTGGAACATCGCAAACCTCCATCTCATCATCTTAAAATCCTCAAAAGAAGACTCTGGTTCCCTCTTAGATGGCAGTAATGGAACCATCTTGCTTGAACTTGACATCCAGGGTCTGATGATCTCTTTGCCATTGAAGTGTGTGATGTCATTAAGGCGAGATCTAAAGAGCTCTGCCGAAAAAGAGGGACTGAGGATGCTCATGAGTCTGGCAAGGGATTTAAAAGGGTCTTCTGATCATTTGAAATACATTAGTCTACTCCAAGTAAAATGCAGATTCAAAGATGTTATGACATGATCTGCAGGTATCTCCTGCTGCTGTGGGAGTGCACGCTTGACTTTACGCAGCGATTTGACCTGGAAAAGTCGTGATACTTCATCCAAATTGTTAAATTCAATCTGTATATTTTTAGCCGAGCATTTGGTTCAGGCCACAACATTATAGGTTGGTGAAGGATCAATGTTTCGAGGTTGCTACGATCTGATTAAATGTTGTAATTGGTGTGAACTGATCACCTACATTTTGAAGTTAAATGGTTTTGTCATTGACTTAACCTTTGAAAAACAGTATTCTGCATGATTAGTCGGGGGCCTTGAAGAGTACAAAGATTTCATGATCCCAACAATCACATGGACTCGCAGAGAAAACTGAAATACCATTAAAATCAGTACAATCTTTCATGTACAGCCGAGAAATAATGAATTATTGAATGAATTGAATATTTTATCAGGGCCAGTGGGACGTTGCCCATTCATCTTTCTTTTTAGTCCTGATCTTTGTTTTCCTCTGCTGTAGCTGCTGAGATTTATGATACAATTTCTCTCCTCCACACTATCGGCACGCTTTAACTTCATTCACACTGACAGAATATCGTTTCCTCTCCTGTGTACCTGATGTTGTATTAAAGTAAATTGAGGTATATGTGGCTTTCATTTTGGTTCTATGATGCAAATATCACACCAGTACACAAGTGCATCCTAAATTGTGCACTTCTTTGACTGTGTCATCTGTAAGTACTCCGCACATACTGCACACTTACCGACAGGAGACAGTTCACTTAGTTGACAGTAAAATTACATAAAAGTTAACCCTTAAGAGTTCCAGAGGACGACTCCCAGACGTATTTTGACCATTTAGAGGGTCAAAATCCCTACAAAATATTTGATACATGCATTTTTGCTGTTAAACAAGACTTCCTAATTAGAAGTTGACAAAAATATTAATATATATTTTACAGCAGTCTTTTGGAAGGAAACGCTTTTTCTTCCCAGTGACGAATGGGAGAGTTTGCTATAAATATCTGTCACTGCAGAAAGAATAAGGGAAAGGAAAAATCAGAGTGCCTCAAATGTGTTACTGCTAATCATTGACACATCTGAGGCTCTAATAATAATTACATTTAAATCCTCCTTGAATTGCATGTTAAGGAAATTATTTGAGTTTTTCAATGTTTTTCGATTAAAATACAGTGGAGGTACGTAAACAAACTGGGATTTAGAGGATTTAAATCCCCCCAAATACTGTATATTTGATATATATATTTCAAGCTGAAGTAGATTAAAAAGATGGACTCATTAAAGTGAGAAAAAATACTACTATGTTATTTTTACAGCAGTTTTTTACAGGATGGGGTGTTTGTCATGCTGAGGGACGAATGAGAACGTTTTTTTAAGGAGCTCTTAAGGGTTAAAAGACGTATACACATCCTGTTTTTCCAAAAACAAAAAGCACCGTGTTGATGAGGCGTACATGTTTTATTTATAACAACATGAAGGAGTTTGCATTTTTTTTCCCTATGTTAGATTGAGAGCTGAAAAGCAACCTCAGAGTTCAGAATGACGGTCAATAAACGGAGAAGAAGAAGCGGCTTTGAACCTCTGCTTCTTCTCCCGCAGACACGGAGAATGAGAAGTGTGCATGGTCGGACATTGGTTGCTTTTGAGGTCTTCGACCTGAGCTAGCAAAATGTGGATGTCCTACGGATGGAAGTCCCACACTGTCCTTTCTGACTTTTTCTATTTCGCGAGCGCCCGCCTCCCCCACCGTCCACACACACACTCTTATGCGAGTTCCCTCACCTACGTGGGAGACAACAGTAGGGGGATTGAGTGCCATGAATGACTCTGCTTTCAGAGGTCTTGGCAGTTTGTGTTCCCGTGTGGGTCCGGGCGCACAGTGCCCCCTTTGCTGAGGCGCTGCGCCGTAGGATGTCCCGGGATATTTAGCTATCGGAGGAAACGCTCCTCCGCCAGAGGTTGAGACAGATGTGTTACTGAAGGTGGCAGCTGGGAAATGAGTCAAGTTCGGTATTGTGGGTTCGCGGACGTTGCTTTGAGGAAAGGGGAAAGCGTGGTAAATATCACTGCAAATGCTGGAGGACAGACAACTGGGATTAAAATTGTGTGCAGTCATCAAGACCAAAAAAATCCCCCCCAAACTATAGAATATTGCTATTTAAGGTCATACATGTAATGACACGCTGGTAAGAGAGTATGGATGATGTCGGAGTCCAGAGGCAATGAGTAAGACATGGGACAAGTAGCAGTCTGCCTGCTGCGAGGTGAGTGAAAAAAGCTTGTTCATTCCTGTGAGCTGCTGCGGCTTTAGCTTATTTTGCCGCGAGTCATCGCATAGAAAAAGACGTGAATGTTCCATCCTGGCGCGTCTCGCTGAGCGGTTGGCCCTCTCGGTGGCAAAGAGCTCTGATTAGATGCTGTAGCAGTGAGAATCGGGCGCAAAGGCAGATTCCTGCGAGGCAGAATGGTTTCTTTATGAATCATTAGCTCGCCGAGCGAGGAGGGTGAGGCGGCGGGGGGTGAGACGCGCTCTCCATCCTGTCAGGGCTGTCAGGTTTTTTTGGAGGAGGGGTTGACGACACAGAGAGTTCTGGCAAAAAGAGAAAAAAAACGCACCTTGTTTTTCCATCGCTTTTGGAAACAGCCTGTGCTGATGTTCAAGAGTCATAAAGTTGTTTCCCAATGAACCACTGATTGGTGTTTTGCTCTGCTAAGACCACAAGCCAGTATTACGAATTGCAGCCATAATAATTATTATTATTAGATTTAAAGATATTTATTTATTTACTTGCAAAACATAATTGTATTTCCTCAGAATCAGGAAATTGAGCAAACTGGTGAATTCATAGTTATGAATTGGACGCGTGTCTGGCTCGCTAAGGGTTTCTTTGACATTCCTTACAAATTCACACGAACAATTAGCTAACAAAACATGGCACAACTTCACTAACGAACCAAGTAACGATAACTATGTCAGAGAATATATACGAGATAAATCTGACTCCCAGCACGACTTTACCTGAGTAACATGAGACTGAATAAAACTAACCTTGGTTGGTCCATGACTATTCATTGGCGACAGAGCAAAAAAGCAGAAGAGATGATTGGTAGAAATGTGTATTTTAAGTGCATCTTCAATGAACTCACTTTGGGAAATAAGCCAAGTTGTTTGTCAAACCTTTTTATTTTTTTTAATTTTTTACAGTGCACAGAGAAAGAGGAATGTCTGGGGAGCTCAGAATAGACAAATACTAATATGCGCTCATCTCCTTTGTCTTTCAGAGCTGTTGGGTTCCACCAAGAGACTCAACATCAACTACCAGGACTCAGATGGGTAAGAACAGTGTGTGTGCGTGTAAGTTAGCTTTGGAGATGAACACACAGGTGAGTCAGAGGAATGTAATGGAGGAGTCAGTGTCTTGATTGACGTGTTGGCTGTCTCCTTGCCGTCCTGTGGCTGTCTCCTGTCTCTCTGTGACTTGGCGGGGTGACTCACGGCCAAACCACACACCTTTTTACCCTGATTTATGTCTGTTTTTACTGCTAGTTTTTACGACATTTTTTATTACTGTGTGTATGTTACTTATTGTCTGTCTGTCTGTTATCGTTTTTTTTTACTATGCAGAGTTGAACCCCATTATTTCGTTGCACATACTTGTGCGATGAAAATAAGCACTATCCTATTCTTTTTTATACGGAACAGAGCAACCCGGCAAGCAGTGGAAATGTCAGCAGCCTTATCATCATGACAACGATGCATTGGCTCAGCAGTAGCATCCATTGGGGGGGAAGCAAAGTCGACCCCAATGGATGTCCATTAAATAGTCCATTAAATAAAGTGTCACTAACCCAAATAGAGACGTACCTGTGAAGGCGATGAGGTGGTGAAGTCTTTTCTTGTTTTGATGACACACTTTATTGGAGATGTTTAGTCTTCCCACTTATCTCAGATGGTGCAGCTATGTGGGCTCGGTGGGGGTCTATCAATGTATGCCATCTTATAGGACCAACGTGCACTGTGTGTATTTGCGTGTGAGTGTTGACATAGGGCTGCCGCTTGCGTGTGTCTTCATGCAGGGTCGCTGTCGTCGGTGGGGAGTGATGGACAATGGGAGGTGTTGAAATGAAACATGCCCATCTGTGAGTGTGTGTGCTCTGGGTGTGTGTTTGGGTTTGTTGACAGCGGGGAGGATCCAGAGACGTGAGTCGAGCAGGGGGAGCAAATATTCTATACTCCTTGTTTTGAGTATCTGCTGCGTTGATACTGCGAACCCGATGGCATGGACGAATGTGTCTGCGAAGCGCATGAGGGCCATAACAAAGACACTGATAAGATAAGACACATGACAGTCTGGAGATCCCCCAGATTTCATGTCTGAACTCTATCATCTTGAACCCGTCTTCACACAGACTCGCAAACTTTGAATCAGTGAGTGAGATCAGCTGAGTCAGCTCATCTTTGAGGATGTTGGCTTCACGTACAGTAGTGTTACCGATCATCTGGTCACCTCTGGGTTTGAGTGTGCTAATGGAGAAGAGCTTGGATAGCTATGGTTTTTGTAGACCTCACTAAATACAGTAAAACCAGAATCTAAAAACATTTGAAATAGCCTTGACTGAGTAGGCCCATGGACAACCATTGGATTTGGACATGGATTAGGATAGTTCCCATCCCTCTTCTTGAGCCAGCATTGGTTTTGTTGTAATTTGATTTACTGGCAAATATCCATCAATGATTTTTGATAAATGTTTGCATCAGTTACTTGAGGTGGGTGTAATGTGCAGGACCTAAAACGTCAACATAGCACTTAGCTCAAATGTGTCTGGGATGGTTCTTATTCATCCAGGCCAGAGTAGCAAGGCCTGTTGTTCAGGTGGAACTTACCTTCTTGAAGATGTTTTGCTTGGGTGAGACACCACTTCGCCACTTCAGAAACAACCAGTCACCAAAGCGTACCAGTCACTTCAGTTTGGTTCGTTGAGAATGTCAAACCCTGATCTTCACCACTAACAGCTTACTACATTATTTATTACTCAATGACTATATCCAGGTTGGAATATTCAAAGAAGAAGAAGTAACCAACAATGGAGGACGTGATGCTGGTGTGCTCGGTCTCCTTCTCTTCATGTGGGTGTTTATCACCACATGAAGACTGTGTCCGGTCCATTCCTTTGTTGTTGTCACCAACCGAAATGACCTTTTTTTTTTAGCTCCGCCCTGTAGCCGCACCACTGTACTAGGTCCTCCAGAACAGGGCTGGCCAGAAATGGGCGGGCACAGATCGTTCAAGTTGGCACCCTTCACAACTTTTGACAGGGGAAACGCCGATAATTGCTTCCTGAAGCCAACTGACCTGAACCATACCGCTCGGTCCCCTTACCCGACCTCTGTCATTATGCCGGGGTGACATCAGTGACCTTGTTTTTTAACCATAACTGACGAAGCTCTTCTTGATGTAGAATGATACCTCTTGCAGAAGACAAGCCCAGTTAAATTAGATCACCTCCCTATTTTAGCTCAGAGGCAGCCTCATAAAACCTGCACCATGGCTGCAGTCTTCTTCAGAAATTGAAATCCTTTGTAGAAACAGATTTTTCTGATGACAGGAGCCGCCATGACCGCCATGGGCTGTGTGAGATTACCTGAAGGCCCTCTGTGCTTTTGAGGTCCTTATTTTATCACCGCAGGTGGGAAATGTTGCCCCGCTCCACTCAGGCGTAGCCTCAGAGGTTCACCTCCTCAGGAACGCCCTCGGCGGCTGCGCCACCTCCAGCATCAGCAGCCGTCAGCCAGAATTTATGCCTTGAATTTCTCCCCTCAGCGGAGTAAGCTGTGACCTGACAGGCACCCCGACACAATCACATACGTTTCATGTCTGACTTGCTTTGATGAAGACACACACACACACACTCACCTGCTGTAAGGACATCAGCATGATTTATAACCTCTCTCATATTCTTGTCTTTTCTTGCCCCCCCCCCTCCCCCCCCGTCTTCTCTCCTGTCCACAGCTTCTCAGCACTGCATCATGCTGCTCTGACAGGCACCACTGAACTGCTCTCTCTCCTGCTGGAGGCCCAAGCCACAGTGGATATCAAGGACATCAATGGTATCACAATGGCCGAACGACTTTACCAGCTGCACCAGTGTCACTAAACAAACCCTCAGCTCAGTGTGGGGATGAGGTGTCAGCTGGGCCTAAAGTGGGAGTCAGTGGGAAGCCTCTCAAAACTCTGGTGAAAATAGGTTCAACACGAGAATAAAGCTTGTTCACATGGAGTCAGGCAGACTGCGGACAGCAAACGGCAAAACGACGGTAACGCTGGACGACAATGGCATCCAAAGTTAAAATATCTAAACTTTTAACCACCTGCTCGCAGAATTAATAACAGGTTGTGACGTATTTCCCAAACTCAACTCTCCTCTCACTGTCCCTCTTGGAAATGAACGGTTATCCTAATGTTCTGGAGGGAATTTACACTTTAACCTTTAATGTTAATGAAGGACTTTTGGTCAAGGTGAGCATTAAGCCTAATTTTTGGCAGGAATCTACATTATGGAAGGAATTTCACATAATCTTTGAAGGGACTTTAGTTTGTAGAGGGAATCAGGCCTAGTCTTTAGAGGGAATTCACGTTTTGGAGGGAATCTACATTTTGGAGGGAATTTATCATGTGTTTAGGAAGGACTTTTGGTTGGAGGGCAAAAAGCTTAAGTTATGGAGGGCATTTCATTTGGAGGAATAAGTATTGGATCAAATTTAGCCTACGTGAAATAGGTTTAGGTTTTGAATATGTTTTGGTTTGCAATGCAGTATTTATAGCAAGCATGAATGTATAGCCACATATGTATAGCTGTGTTAAGAATTGATTTTCAATGTTTAATTTAATTTGTTGTAAACAATACCAAAGCAGGATAGTGTCCCATGCGTACCTTCAAACTGCTTCTTAATTTTTGTCTGTTCAGTCCAGCCTGTGCAGTCCTTCTGCCTGATTCCATGTAAATGCAGCTTAAATATGATTCACTTTGAAGTCGTCTGCAGTGCCAGCAGTGGTATAACAAATGTCTTCAAACTTGAAGTGGAACAGATGCAGTCGAAATTGTTCAAAAAGACAGCTTGGCCGAAAGCAGCACTCAGAACCAGATGGTGCGTTGCCTGTGAGGCCAGTTGAAATCGAAGGTCTTTGTCACTGTCCACTTTCTGTCGCAATTACAAACTCTGTAAATACAACCGGTGGAGGCAGAGGGCCTCGCCCACCCTGAGCTACAGCTCTGCTGCAAGGTTTCTTCCGTTAAAGGGAGTTTTCTTTGCCTGTTACCAAGTGCTTGAATATATAGGTCTTCAAAAGGGCATGGTCTAGATCCGCTCTATGTTGAAGTGCAGAAAGATGTAGAAGGGTCTACGTCCCGTGATATAACTAGTGTAGGAAATTTTCCTGACTTGTACTTTGTCTTCTGCATCTAAAGTAGTTCCGTGTCTTCACTAGCATGGTCTCTCGATTCTGTCTGCAGGCATGCGTCCGCTCCACTACGCGGCCTGGCAGGGTAAAGCTGACTCCGTCTTATTGTTGCTACGCGCCGGCGCTTCACTCAACTCCCCCTCGCATGACGGCCAGATACCATTACACCTCTCCGCTCAGTATGGACACTACGAGGTGGTGAGTGCACGCGTTTCTGCTGCCACAGGCAAAGTTCAGCCGCCTCAGCGCTCCTCCCATTTCACTGAAATCCACTCCCTTTGTGCCGCGGCGTGCATTGTCCACCAGCAAAACCAGTAACACCATGGACGAGCATCGTAAAGACCGCGGACACACACATTCCTTTCTCCCAGCCTCATCCTTAATGCTCAGAAAGAGTTTTAATGGATACATGCACACACACACACACACACCTCCACCTGTCATATAATCCACACCGGGGCCAGACCTCCTTAGTACAACACCCTCAAATACAAGGCTGACAATGTGAACCAGAGGCCACACAGGAGCTATCATGTGTTCCTTCTCCGTGTTCAGACAACATGTCAGCACACACACACACACACACACACACACACACATACATACATGCACACACAAACATGCTGAGGATATGTTGGGATGATTGGCATCTGAGCTCACAAACACTAAGATCATATCACTTACGCTGTCCTTTATGTGGATTTGTTTTTGTTCTCTGGCTCAGTCTGAGATGTTGCTGCAGCACCAGTCCAACCCCTGCTTGATGAACAAGGCGAAGAAGACCCCTTTGGATCTGGCCTGCGAATTTGGCAGACTAAAGGTATGAGATATCTGCTTGTGTGTAATATGGAAGCATACTCTACGTGTGTTTAGAACCAAGATTTTCCACAGAGTCATCCGTCATCAAGTCAAACACGACGGTGCATGTCACGTCTTAGGTCCTGATTTACCAAAAGTTTGCATGAGTTCAGACTTCCTAGCAGCAGCGGCACGCACACTGAGGGTGGCGTCCTTCAAAGGTGCAAAGTAGTGTGTGCGCTGTCGATTTAGCATGATCACCTTGATGAATATTCTACATTCAGTTCACTCAGGCCATTAACACGGCCCAGATACTGTAGAGCATTGTGTTCCATGTGCATACATGTACTTATCATGGACGCCTGTTCAAATATCCGTCCTGACTTTAGGGTCCCGTCACTCTCAATTAAAGATTCAGTTCACTCAAGCTCTTGATAGGGCGTCGATAGTATTGAGCACAGTGTTCATTGATCGCCCAATGGATCCATACACTCGCTATGTACCAAGAGGTCACATGTTTGACTCCCCTTCATGATTTAACCCTTAAGAGTTCCTGGGGATGATTTTTAACCGTTTAGAACTCTCAAAATTCCCCCAAAATATTTCATATGCATCTTTCGGGCTGAAGCTGATTAACAAGACTGACTAATTTAAAGTTGGAATTAAATATTAATATATGATATTTTACAACGGTCTTTTGGAGGGAGACACTTTTTGTCTCCAGCAACTAATAAGAGAGTTTGCTATAAAAAATTGTCACAGCAGAAAAAACAAGAGTGCCTCAAATTCAATGTTGCTGCTAATCATTGACCATCTGAGGCTCTAATGATAATAATAATAATAATGATAATGATAATAATAAAATCCTCCTTAAATTGCATTTTATGGAAAGGTTTTGGCAGCTTTTGAATTTCTTATTTAAAAAACTAAGGAGTTACATAAACAAACTGGCATTTAGAGCTAAAATACCCCCAAATAATCAAGTTGATTACAAATATTGACTCATTTAAAGTGGAAAAAAATATCAATATGTGTTGTTTTTACAGCAGTTTTTAGGGAGGGGACGTTTTTCGTAATGGGGGACGATTGATTTTTTTTTTAAAGAACTCATCATGGTTAATTCTTTCCTCATAGTGCTCTTACTGCTACCTCTACATTCTGTAATCGAGCCCAGATACTGATGAGCACAGCATATCTTGGTAGCTCATTGGAGCCATAGACTGACGATGCACCATTGGATCCCATGTTCGAACCCTTTCCTGTTTTCACTTTTTCCAGTGTACCATGTAGTTTTTCCAGTGTACTCTTGCTCTTGCTTAGATATTCAGTTCACTTAAGTCAGTGACAGGACCCAGATACTGCGAGGGGCCGTATTCCTTCATAGCCTGTTCCATCCAAACCCTGACCTGGATGTCGCCTGTTCCAGTCCCCTTCATGACTTCAGGTTTTCCCCAGAGTACTCGCACTTTCACCTAATGTACCAATTGGTGGAGTGCGTGTGTATATGTGTGGACAGTACAGTACAGCTTTCAATTTCCCTCACTCCGACAGCCACTGTAATCCAATTATTTGCATGTTAATACTTCTCCTTTTCGCCCCTTTTGGATGGAGGCAGCCAATGTCAAACGCGAAGCATGGCCGGGATGAAGTGACCCAGCTAAATTAAGCTGGTTTGACTGAAAGGAGTATAAGGCTCAGTGGCTCTTTTTGGACATGCACTCTGTAATGTTAAAGGGATTGCACACTGCAGTGTTTTCCTCGCCGTCACGTCAGCAGATAAGCCGGCCAATGAGACGTATAGCTTGGCCCTGTAATTCAGAATTAGACACACTCTTTTCCCGTGTCCGTTAAAATGTTCTCTCATCTCGTCAGGACTTTTCAGGTTAGCGGTGGAGGAATGGAGGGCTTTGGGCTGTTTCTTTGTGAGGCGGCGTATCAGAGTGTGTGAGCGGATGCTGGGCTATCTTTGCACAGCTGCTCGGTGGTGTGTGACCCTATATATTTACGTCACCGCAGTGTGTGTAATATTTCGGTCCACATATTTACGTCCTGTAACCTCAGCCATCGACTCGGCTGAATTTTGTGTGGCTGTGCACTCACAGGATGTGACGATCGCCACACTTATTTGTACAGGGTATGCGCGGGGTCTTGAAAAATATTCAAAGTTGATCAATACATTTTGGGAAATTATGACTCTTAAAAAGTGAAAACGTCTTATCACCACTTTATGAGGTCTTGAATTTTTAAGGAGATTTTTCTGAATTAGCTGTCAAAAGAGTTTGAGTTTTTAAAGAAAAAGTGAGTTTATTCGTTTATTAAAAGACAAAGATGAACCGTTGACATAATAAACTAGACTATTATGGGTGTGTTCGTAAATTGTCTCTGAGAGCGCCAGAAGGTATGTGGGTGGAAATTCTGAATTGTTCGAATTCTTTTGTATGATAAACTAAACTAAACAAAAAAAAAAAGTTCAAGTCGTCACTGATGGAAACGGTTGTTGCTCAAAGTGGTGCTGAGGTATTTAAAATGTTTTCCTCATAGCTACTGTTGCTGACTATTGTTCTCTGTTTGAATAATATCACTTGATCGGTATCGTCCAATGCTGCAATATCGGTATCGGAGGTGAAAAAGTTGAGACACCTCTAGTAAGAAAACACACTTATTGTTGCTTAATTATTGTTGCTCCCTCTGACACGTCCTCAGGTGGCTCAGTTGCTGCTGAGCAGCAACATGGTGGCGGCGCTGCTGGAAGGGGAGGGAGGACGCGACAGCCTGGACTCGCAGTCCACCAGCCCGCTCCACCTGGCAGCCAGAAACGGACACAAAGACATCATCAAGTACGATCACAGCAAACACCTTTCACTCGCATGTTCGCTCTATTTGGCTCCTGAAAAGGGTCTTAGCCAATCAAATCAGCTCCTCTCGTCCCTTCCGTTCTGATGATTCCCATCCTGCTGCAAAAACCAAACTACAACACTTGCAACACGCGGCCTGCGGTGCCACATTGGTGTTACTTCCTCCTCATCATGATGAAGGCGACATTCCTCAGCCGCGCCCTCCTCCCCGACGTTCATCGCCATCAGCTCCTCTTCATCTTCCCCCTCGAAGCGAGATGTTTAAATGCGCGGAGGAGAGGAAGAAAGAGAGACTCCGGCACAAACAGAAAATGAAAATTCACGACCGCAGCACTCAGGTTTATTCAGCAAAATGCGGCTGTGATCTCCCGCTGAGGGATTTACGTCGCCTCAAAGACCGCTGCACTTATGCAACAAGCGTCTTTATTGTGCCGACTTTTCCTTTTTGTAGAGCTGGAGGAGCTCGGCAGAAAACTTGCAGGAAGAAATCGAGAGCAGATGGAAAACTCTGCGCTGATTTACTTTGAGTTTAACGTGCAACTATTGTGAAGCAGAGCTGCAACCATCGACCGTAAATTGGCAAATAATCTCTCAGAAAACTCCATCATTTCACATGAGAAAGACGCTAAACCCAAACATCTGCACATCCTTTTTCCTTTTAGAAATCCACAATTAAAACCTGAATATGTGTGAAAAGTATCACAAACACGCCCATTTTTTTCTCTTGTTGTTAAAGAAAGTGGTGGAAACGAGCAGGCAGGTGGGGGGTGTCTGTGGCTTAATGACACGTTACAGACACCGCTAACAGTCAACTGGTCGGATGTGAGTGTGTGTGAGTGTGTTTGTCCCGCAGGCTCTCACGAGTCGTCTGATTCGATCTCCTAGGTTGCTGCTAAAAGCCGGAATCGACATCAACAGAGCCACCAAGGCGGGGACGTCTCTGCACGAGGCCGCCCTCTACGGCAAAACGGAAGTGGTGCGGCTGCTGCTTGATGTGAGCAAAGGGGGGGAATTTTTATTTTTTTTAACGTCATTTGAAGGTTGAAAGTGTTGCTGAAAGTTTGTGTGGAACGTGTGTGCGTGCAGGCGGGCATCAACGTCAACCTACGCAACACGTACAACCAGACGGCTCTGGATATCGTCAACCAGTTCACCACGTCCAGCGCCAGCAGGGAAATCAAGCAGCTGCTGAGAGGTACGCGGCTCCGCAATGCCAATTGGTGTCGTGTTTTATACCGTTGGAAAGCCGGATTACTCACCTTTACAACAATGTGCAACATTCGTGGAATGAGCAACACAGCTAAACGTCTGGGTAACGCCCCCCAAAAATCCCTCAAAGAAAGTTCGGAAAAGTTATATCCCTCAATCATTTCACCCCGTTAGGAAGACCAGTTGGTGTTGTACCTCAATGGAAAGGTGACTAATTAGTCTTTCCAACAGTATAAAATACAACTTCTCATGGAATGAGCAACACAGTTAAATGTGTGGGTAACGCCCCCCAAAAACGTGCCTTTATCCCTCAAAGAAAGTTCGGAAATGTTAAGTCAGTCAATCGTTTCTCCAAATGAATAATGCCAATTGGTGTTATATTTTATACCGTTGGAAAGCCTGATTAGTCACCTTTACAACGAGGTACAACTTGTAAGGACCGTGAATTCGTGGAATGAGCAACACGGCTGAACGCGTGGGTAACGCCCCCCAAAAATGTGCTGCCAGGTGTGCGTCAGTCACAGGTGTCTGACTGGCAGCTTATTGGTCCCCGAGTGACCAACAGGAGAATATTGCAGGGCATTTAGGTACATTTGTTGTTGTGTTTGTTAATTAATTAATCTATTTATTTATTCCAGAAGCCTCAAATTCCCTCCAGGTCAGAGCGGTGAAGGACTACTGGAATCTCCACGACCCAACCGCCCTGAACCTCCGGGCCGGAGACCTCATCATGGTATTTTTCAGTTGTCTCTGAATGCTTGTTGTCAAAGTGCGTTTTTGTTTACAGCTGTAAATGACCTGGTCCCTCCGGCCCCTCCCATCAGGGGTCTTCAGCTGCATTCATACACAAAGACAGTCGGTGTGAGTGGTTGCATCCACACTCTCTTATTCCAAAGCGTACCTAGATGGTGCGCAAACACACTAGTTTTTAGCATAAACCGACTGTTGGCCTGATTACAACGTTGTGAATCGGTTTTGGTGTCGCTGATTTATCGATTTCGTGCCTCTAGTGAACTGCAGTATTGTTTGTTTTTCATTGCCAGAGAGGCTCTGTTAAGTTCTTACCGTGCAAATATGTTGCATTAATAACAATGGCATGTTTATGGATTCACATGTCAAAAACAACTGCACTTGTTCTCTGGTATTTCAGAAATCTACTTGAATGCAGCAATGCTACACTTATAGTATTAACTGAGGTTAATTCATAATGTAAAATGATTGTCTACTTTAAACATTATATTGTTTCATACCCAATTAAAGTAAACCCAATCGTATCCAATTGAACCGAATCATTCCAGTTTAAGATATACCTCATTTATCGAGGTACGTGTCGGACCACCACGTATTGGAGAGATGTTCACCCCCACTAGCTACATTTCCATAGTCTCCATATTCCGGTTAAGCTCTGTAACATCCATTTTCCCAATCAATATTGGTTATTTCCATTTATGCGCAGAGATGCTCATGTTCATCCAGGATCTCATCATGGTTGGGGGGTCAGAGGGCGGGAGTCTTGTTTGTGAGGTGTGTGTGGTAATCTTCTGTACTCGGAGCAGGAGACCACAGCCGAGCAGCAGGCAGGAACACGCCGCCTGTCGCTCTCTCATTACCTCCATGTTTGCCCCCCCCCTACCCCCTCGTCCCAGTACGCTCCGTGCTCGCCGCTGCCGCCGCGTATATTTTGATATCCGAGTGGCTGTGACACCTCGCACTCCTGTTTAAACTTGCGCGGCGTTCTGTCACAGTCTGAGCTGTTTGTTTACGGCCTCTGCAGGCATTTTGTTAACACTCAGAATGAATAGGCCGAGTATTTCCAGCTCATTGGCTCTCTCATTATGTTCTTAAAAGCGTGCCTGGATGCGTCACACGTGGAATGCGTACTTAAACTTGACATGGAGGCGACGCAGGGAAGTGTCGGTAAAAGCCTATTTTTTGGAAGGGGGGGGGGGGTCAGTTCTGTTCAGTTATATAACTCCTTGCTCTCAGTCAGTCTGAACAACAAAACAACATATGAGACACAGGCTTGAAACAAGGCGTAAGATCACACCGAGTCATTTTAAACCCGACGGCGGCAGGAATTTCTGAGTACCTCAGTGTGTTTGTTCTGCGTTTCAGCTACTCAAACTGACAGCGTGAGGGGAGCAAACTTTGTTGCCAGAGGTGTCAAAAGTATTCACATTCATTTACTCAGGCAGACGTATAGACACGAGGCTTTAAAATGACATCTGTAAAAGTTGAAGTATCAACTCAAGCCTTATACTCAATAAAAGCTACTGGTTTCAAAACGACTTAAAAGTAATTTAAAGGGGAAAAAATGGCAGCGGCGGCGCCACAGGGTCCTATCGTGCACGAGCCCACCTCCCCAAAAACACACGTTTTAAAGGCCATAATTACTGTAATGTTATATGAAAATGTTCACGTTGAAAAATTTGGAATGCACCTTTAAAGAACCATATATGTACAGCTGAGGATGGCATATGTTTATGTTCTCATCCAACCAATCAAATTCACTCTATCCGGATGGCGCAACTTGTCTGGAAAAGTTTTGTGTGTTTTTGTGTGTGTTTTTTTCTTTAAAACGATGACAAGCCGGAATGAAAACCAGCCGAAATGAAAGAGGAGTAACGAGGCTACTTTTAAGTAGGAAGTAGACTTCCCAAACCGGGAAAACGAAGGAAAAAAGCCCCATCCGGAAGGTCCTGTTAGCGTTGATGTTAGCATGCTAGCTAAGCTGCAAACCCTGCCGTTGATGGTGATTTTGTTGGTTCCAGGTCCTGGAGCAGCACTCGGACGGCCGGTGGAAAGGCCACATCCACGACACCCAGCGGGGGACGGACCGGGTGGGCTACTTCCCTCCTTCGGTGGTGGAGGTCCTCAGCAGGAGAGCAGGTAGACCAACCGTATCTCATATGGAAAAACATTGAGAACGTTCACTGATATCAGCCGAAAAAACCAGTATCGGATTATATCGGCCTGCGTCTAAAATCTCCTATATAAGGTTAATTTTCAGGGTCTTCTTATTGATTTTTTATTTATTTTATTCAATTGTAGAATATTCTTCTGTCTAAGGTTCAAGTGTATGTGAGCCATTGGTTAATTATCAATGGGTCAACAGTAGCTACTGTTGCTGACTAATGTTCTCTGTTTGAGTAATATCACTTGATCAAGCCTTTTCTAACATTACATACTACAACATAAGTCATGAAAGTATGTATGATTCCTGCTGATATCAGATCGATATCGGTATCGGCCAATACTCAAGGCTGCAATATCGGTATCGTATAGGTTATTTTTCAAGAATGTTTGCTCATTTGTGATATCAGTGTTCTTGATTCGCCCAGTGAGACACTGCGAATTATAATATTGGAACATTTGCATGCTTATAGTTCGTGTGTGTGTGTTTGTATATGGGGGGGGGGATTCCTTGGCGAGAGGCCGACAGTCTCAGACTTTGAAAGCCCCCTCAGCTCAAGTGTAATAACACGCCGGATCGAATGCGCGTGTTATCGTGTTTGGATCAATCCAGCTCCGTCCCGTGTCCAGATTAGTGGCGGCGCATCGAGCTGACAGTGGTGTGTGTGTGGGGGGTGTGTGTGTGTGTGTGTATGAGGCCGACTTGAATCAGAACAATGGATCTGTCTGGACTAAGAATACATCTGAACCGCGACGGCACACAGAGAGTCTGTCACGTCGACGTGCATGAAAAGCGCCCGATTTAATCCCTGAGAATCAAAGCGGAAGAAATCCCTGCTTGTTTCCTTGCAGCTGGAAGTTCATTCAGACTGTGTGTGGAGTCACAGCAACACACACATGAAGTCTCACGCTTCAGTTCTTGGTCCTCGACGAGGCAGACTACACACACACATATACACACACACACACATACACACACATATACACACATATACACACACACACACACATACACAGACGAACATTAATAGGATTACTATGGCCAGATTGCAAAGTGTCAGCTCAGTGCTAAAGCTCTCACAGTGTGTGTGTGTGTGTGTGTGTGTGTGTGTGTGTGTGTGTGTGTGTGTGTGTGTGTGTGTGTGTGTGTGTGTGTGTGTGTGTGTGTGTGTGTGTGTGTGTGTGTGTGTGTGTGTGTGTGTGTGTGT
>CAESWR010000045.1:62434-76323 GCA_903171835.1 Mullus surmuletus | reverse complement strand
AGCAGTGTGGGCAGTACCGGCAGCGTGGGCAGCAGCCGCAGCGCTGGCAGTGGACAGAGCTCCGAAAGTTGCCACAGGCAGAACGGGACTCAGAGTCGACACAATGCGGACATGGGCAAGGTGCAGTCCCCCCTCCGGAACACACACACACACACACACACACACACACACACACACACACACACGAGACAGGAGGCGTATCACAGCAGGGTTCTGTTGAATGAGTGTGAAATGACAACACAAAAACATCATCACACAGCAACATGTTGTATTAAGAGATAAAAATGAGTCTAACTGGAATTTTACTGTGGCTTTAAGGGATAATTCAACCAAAATTGAAAATACATTAATTCCCTCATTGATATTCAGAACCTTCAGGACGCAATAGTATGTATATACTATGAATAGTGTAAATTTCATATTGTATATTGGTTAAATATATTATTAATTAGTAAGATAAAAAACATCAACAAAACACCAAAAAGTTGACGAATGACACTTTTACCCTTTAATGACACACGGCCGGAATCCACAATCAGCAGACTCCGAAGAATGTTTTTAAAAAACCAAAAAATAAACTCTAAACGAAACAGAAAAGAGTAAATCACACACAAAAAACCCTGCAGGTCCTGGAGCTCAAACAGCAGCAGGTTCCTCAGCAGGTCTGGAGGTCCAGGGATTGTTTCAAGTCCCTCTCTGTGTTTGTGTGCAGCTGGCTCCCTCTGCTGGTGAAAATGGGGATCATCTCCCAGGATCAGATCACAGTAAACACACTGATGGATCCACAGGTAATACAGGACACCACACACACACACACACACACTCACTCACTCACTCACTCACTCACTCACTCACTCACTCAGAAGTTCAATCATTTACATTAATTTAATAGATTTGACAGATTTTTAGATCAGGATTGAATGCATTTTGTTTCAAAAGGCATCACATCTACACTCATGCCATCTTTCTGTATTAACGCCCCCCAGAGTTCCTTAAAAAAACTTTCTCAATTGTCCCTTTGGATAAAAAACATCTCCTCCCAAAAAACCGCTGTAAAAATAACATGTATCAAAAAAAAATGCCAGTTTGTTTTACTCCACAGTATTTTGAAAAAAAAAAAAGTCCATAATGTCAACATTCCAATAAATCCAATAAAAAAAAAAGCTTTTTTTTAAAGTGGAAAAATAACCATTAACTTAAACATAAGCATGTTCTACAATTGAATAGAATACATTAAAAAAAGGAGAAGAAGTAGAATTAAAAGTAGAAGTGCTGGAGCGGAGTCTCAGATTCCACAGAGAGATTTTAGATGCAGGCCGATCTAATCCGATACTTTTTTGTTTTTTTTTGCTGATATCAGACCAATATCAACACCCCTAGTGTTCTCACCTTACCAACTGTTGTTTTGATATAAAGTGCATTTTTATCTGAGGTGAACTCGATGGAATGCGTTTAAGCGATGCAGCAGCAGCAGCGACGGCAGCACATTCGTTCTGCACGTGGAGTCCGTTATTGGCGTCAGTCTGGAAGGAAATGAGACGAAGGGAGGGAGAATCGGCTCATCTCACCTCGCCACAGAAACCAATAAAACCCCAAAGCTTCTTCCCGAGCGCTCGGCCCGTCAGAGCCTCCCGACACAATATTCCTGCGTCAGGATCAAACCGGCAGGTGCAGAGATATCACAGAGAAAAGCGCTTCCTGCTGAGAAGAGGGGCTTTGACCTCAGGCAAAGTGTGTGTGTGTGTGTGTGTGTGTGTGTGGAGGGGGGTCGTGGGTGGGAGGAGTCAAAAACACAATTGTTAAATGAAGGAGACGGAGGTTTCTGACAGTCGGCGGTGAGGATGAAGTGCCGAGCGTCGGGAGCGAAGCCGTTCATCCACCTCCTGATGGGTGAGAACTCACACTCTGACCTCATCTGAGGGGGTTTTTTCCCCCCAAAATTTTAAATCATGCTTGTGGCTGCAGGTGAAGAAGGTCAGCTACACTTTAACTGAACCTCTGCAGGTCGTGACGAGTAAATTCAGCTACAAGGGACAGATTCGTCCGAGCGCTCTGTTATTTTTGGCGACGCCACCGAGCGCAGACGAATGTATGTTTGTGTCGGACATAGATTTGTTTTCCTGCTTCTGCGTTATTGTCTCTCCCATTTCTCATTTCAAAAAGACGATGAATTTGCAGTCTCGACTCCATCGCGCCCAGAGGCCAAAATACCTCCTCACTCGCTGTTGTTTTGCTTCTTTGAAATACCTCGGGGCCCCTGACTTAAACATGGGGCAACAAAAAACATAGAAAAATGAACCCTGCGCTCTTAAAACCTCCTATATCGGCTTTTTTCAATGTATGAAGATGTTTCCCATCGAGGATGATGGTGAGAAACCACTGGATGACATTTATTCTCACTCATTCTTGATTCTTTTCGATGATCACATGTTCATTCACCTAAAAAAAAAAAGAAAAAAACATCACAAAGAGGTTAAGGGGGGCATTGGCAAGGACATTAGTGCGATATTATGTTGTTGCAATATGTTGCGATACTCTACGTAGTTCACTGAGAAATTTAAGATGCATAAAATGATAATTCATTGGACAAACTGAGTCAAAAAACAATGTAATTCAAATGATCCATTTCCAATTTGGTGCAATTGAACAGAAATTGAACAGTTTCTTGCCGCTTAAATGTGAAAATATAGTTCACAATTGTCTCCCTGAACAAAAATATTTCACTGTCTGAACTGAACAAATGTTCATAATCAGCCCAAACATGATTTTTTCTTAAAAAATAAAATTATCGATATTAAGACATTAAAAATCGATATTGTATCAGAAGAAAAAGTATCACGATATATCGCCATATCGATATTTTTTCACACCCCTAAAAGAGGTACATTTGGTGCAAATGGGGCGAAAAGGTGCATTCCTCTGAGATGTTCAGTCATGTGTGAAGACCCAACGAGACATGAGTCAAGAGTGTGTTCACTCGTGATAACCCTGGTGATAACACACACACTCGCTCACACACACCTGGAGAGGCCTGACAGCAGCCGCCATCTTGTACGATTGATAATATGTGTTTTGTAGGTGGTTCTCGACGGCAGGTCACCGGCACTCCTCAGAAAGGATTAGTGAGGCCCGAACACCTTCTTGAGGGCAAGGTGAGCAGGGACCTTTGTAGTTTGTCTCTGTGTGTGTGTGTGTTTGTCTTAAATAATGCCTAATAATGCCTCTGTTGCCAGGACTCCGAGGCCATCTACCAGTGGTTGTGTGAGTTTCAGTTGGAGAACTACACATCCAACTTCATCACTGCAGGATATGATGTACCCACCATCAGCAGGATGACCCCTGAGGTGTGTGTGTGTGTGTTATAGCTTGTACATATTAATTCCATATGCATTCTTTTTTGTATGTTGAAGATTCATTCTGTGTTACATTTTCCATTGGATTATAAAGCACATACAATTATAGAAGGTATGAAATTGCAAAAGGTTCAGACCTCCCAGAAGTTTGAGACGTTTTGTGAAATGTAAAGATGGTGTGCTATGGTCTTGCTGAACTAATTCTAGGGAAACGCATCATGTACTTGGCATCATATGTTCAAATATGTTCAAAATATATTATTATGTGTGGTAATCATAGTTATACATACAGTATGTGGCTGTAAAATTCTGCTTTCTTAAGATATTGCTTTTCAAACTGAAACCACATTAACTTCCTTCCAAAAATTCCCTCCTTACGAAACATAAAAAAAATATAAACTCTCTCCTAATCAGAGGCAAAATTAGGGCTAAGTTCCCTCTAAAACATAGACTAAATTCCCTGCAAAGTGTAGGCTCAGTGACAGCCAACCTAAATTCCCAACATATGCTGAAATCCCTTAAAAATATGGCCTACTTTCCCTCCAAAATGTAAATTTCTCTGAAACATAGGCAAATTTCATTCACAAAAAGAAAATTCCCTTAAGATCAAAAATCGTTTCCAAAACAAAGGCTAAATTCCTTGCAAAATGTTGATTCCCTCCAAAAACCTAGGCTAAATTCCCTCATACGTGTGACAACCCTCCAAAATGAACTTGATTGCCTCCAAAACGTAAATTAATTTTGAAATGTAGTTCAAGTCCCTCCAAAACATGGGCTTATTTCCTTTACAAACAGGAATTACTTGTAAAATGGAAATTCCCTCCAAAACCCGAAACACCCAGTTACCTTAGGAGATGCCTACGGTCATTTATTGGTCACGGGTTTGTTGTGCTGTGAGTGTTACTCACTTGCTCCCCCCTCTGTTTGTGTTCTTTAGGACCTGACAGCCATTGGTGTGACCAAACCAGGCCATCGCAAGAAGATCTCAATAGAGATCGGTAAACTAAGCATTCCTGAGTGGCTGCCTGATTACATTCCAGTAAGAAATGCCGCCCAAACAAATTGAGAAAACACAAACAACCTGTCTGCGGTAATTTAACCATTTCTCTTGCTGCTCAGTCCGACCTTGGCGCCTGGCTGAGCGTGATCGGACTTCCCCAGTACCAGAAGCGATTGTGTGACAATGGCTACGACTCCATCAGTATCGTCAAAGACATCACTTGGGAGGACCTGCAGGAGATCGGCATCACCAAACTGGGTGAGAGTTCACATTGATATCTGATCAAGCCAGGATGGCACAGGTGTTCTTCAAAGTCTTCAAAGACCTTAGACAGGTTCTTGAGGCAGAGTAAGGTTGACAGATTAGCATGTTATGTACATTGAAATGACGCTGGTGTAGTTGGACCTGTGGCTTGTTGCCCAATCAAGGTGCCAACATATTTACAGTATATTGATTGACAAGCTCAATTTACTGGTCACCAAAAACCACAGGGGAGATGACTGTAGGACTCTTACCTGGATCTACAATCCACAAAATCCTAATCCTTTGTGTTGGACCTTCAGTCCAGGTTTTGGGGACTTCCCGTTTCATGTTCAGTCAGGAAGTGGGAATGGTATTTCAAATGAAGTGCACTACTCAGAGTGGTGGATTATTACGAACAAGATGTTACCCACATTCCCCTTTTCTGACAGTACAAATCTTCAGCTAATAGTGAGGTAAATTCCATGTGCTACTCCCCAGTATGTTGACCCACTCTGCTGCTTTGATCTGTGTATTTCAGGGCACCAGAAGAAGCTAATGCTAGCGGTGAAGAGACTGTGCGACCTTCAGCGCTTTCGCAACAATGCGGACAGAGCTGGAGGCGGGACTCTCCAACGGAAGGGTCCTGCCGCCTTGGAGTTGGTGGCAATCGAACACACGCCATCACACAACACACACAGTCACATGCACCCTGACACGCCCTCTGAGGACTGCCACTCACCCCCACACACACCCAGAGCCCTGCTGTCTTTCCAGGACAGCGAACTGAGCGAGGAGCTGCAGAGCGCCATGATGGGCACGGCGGGCGGCGCCGGCACAGAGGTGTTCAGCATCCGGGGTATGACGTCTGCCGCGCCTATGGCAACCATGTCGCTCAGTCAGGAGAGCATTAGCACGCGGTCTCGTGGCTCTGGGACGTCTGGGAATTCTGGAAATTCTGGAAATTCAAATTCAGGATACCCTCATGAGCACCAGGCCACGATACTGTCAACCAGGACAAATAGTCACTCTGAGGAAAGCCTGGGGGATGGTGGGGGGGAGAAGGTAAAACGTGGTGTGGGTAGACCCAGACCCAATGACATGTGGGACCACCAGAGCCGGTCAGCCACTCCCAACAAGGTCCCTTTCTCGCCCCTCACGCCCCCACTCACCCCCAGCAAAATGCCTCGTTTTGCCTGCCCCGCCCCTGTGGCCAAGAACAGACCCTACCCGCCCCCGAGCTACGACTCCCATCATCACCTGCCTTCCTCGCCCTCCACTCCTTCCCCCTCACACAAATCATTCAGTTACCAGTATGCCCAGACATTGGGCAGCATCGGCGCCCCGCGGGTACTCCCCAAGCCCCTACCCGGAGCCGTCCCCCTGCTCGGGCCCTGTCCCGCGCAGGGCCCCTCCAACGACCCCCAGAGGGGCGTGTACAAGAAGCGCGCTCAGAGCCTGACTCGCTACGCGCTGTCCGACGGCGAGCCGGACGAGGAGGACGACCACGCCGCCTACCTCGCCTCCGCGTCCTCGGGAGCGTTGCCGTCCTACGCCACCCTGTCAAGGAGACAAGGCCGCACGAGCACCACCGGGGCTCAGCGGCACCTGAACCGCAGTCACTCTTTCGCCGTGCGCTCCAGACGCAAAGGCCCGCCCCCGCCGCCGCCCAAGAGGATGAGCTCGGTGAGCGGCAGCCCGGTACGCCAGGCGGGAAACGGGAAGGAAAAGGCAGAGTCGGACGGGAAGGGAGAGGTGGAGACTGAGAATGTAGGGAGCGTTCGAAGCATCGCCGCAAGGCTGGAGGGGAAAAGCAGCAGTCCGTCCAGGAGGATTGACATCCCACCACCTCACATCCCAGGGTCGCCCGTTTTCTGCCACGTTTCCTCCCCAGCCACACCAGGATCTCCTCACATCATCTTGCAGTCCACCAAACCCTTTCCCGTCCTGGGTCTGGGGGGGCTCAGGAGATCAGGCAGCGAGAGAGCAGACGGAGACACTGACCGACAAAGAGTCGGAGGTAGTCTCCCCGACGACAAAGAAAGAGGAAGGAAGACAGAGAGAATATCGAGGAGTACCGCTGCGTCTCCGAAGCACGGCTCTGTGGACCGCTTTCCCTTCGCAGAGGAGGGAAACCTCACCATCAAGCAGCGGCCCAGGATGATGGTCGCCACTCGGAGCGACGCTGAAATCAGGACCCCAGAGTCTCTAGCAAAGACCCAGATGAGCCTGGAGCTCCCGGAGTTCAACCTGAAAGAGTCTGACACTGTTAAGCGAAGACACAAACCCAAAGACAAAGATGGGTCAACACCTGAGGAGGCTTCATCCCCCCAAAACAGCAGCAGCCACTCGCACACCAACAGCCTCCACACGAACAACCACGTCAATATGCTGAGCGAGGACTCTCAGAGAAATGTCTTCCAGAGAATTGGCTCCTTCGGGAAGGGCCAAAAGCCGCCAGTGTCCAGCAAGCCTCCTAGTCCTCTCAAACAATCCTTCGACAACAAACCAGCACTCCCACAAAAAGTACTGTCTTCGGCGCAAGCTAATGCCCAGACGGCCATTCCTAAACTGACCAGTGTGCAGATTCACACGGTCTCGCCAAAAATGGGCGGAAGTTCACACACATCCATGTCCAGTCCGAGGCTCTTGAAACATCCGCTAGCTGGGATGTCCAAACCTGAGAACCGGCAAAAACCTCCAAACCTGCCTGTGTCGACGAGACTCCCCCAGCCCATCACCTCGCCGTCTCCTCTAGGTAACCGACAGAAACGACCAAACTGTGCTATGGTGCAAACGTTTGTACGAAGTGGTTGACCTCTCACCTTCTGTTCCTCAGGACCAAACCATGCCATGGCACAGAGTATTCAGTTTGCTCCGTTGCACCTGGCTCCAGCCACTTCCTGTCATACCTCAGCAGCGCCTGCTCAGGGAGGCGGACTGGAGGCGGGACAGTCTGGTGCCGTCAACCTGGAGATTCTGGCTCAAAAAAGGCTGGAGGCGACCAGTACCTCGCTGGAGGCTGCGCTCAAAGTGGTGGAGAACAAACTGGCCCAGGGGGGCACGATGGAGAGGTGAGAGCTGCCGGTCTCCCTCGTGCATGTGAACAGCATAGTTTTAAATTGGAAATAAAGAAAATAAGAATAGGCTGAAAAGACGCATGCACGTCCTGCCTTCAAAACAAAAGCACCACTGTTGGTAAAAAGGTTAAAAAGGCTTTATTTTGTTTTTATACAATTTGCATCTTTCAGTCTAAAGCTGATTAACAAAAGTTGGAGAAAGTATTAATTTTGATATTTTACAGCAGTCTTTTTGGAAGGAGACACTTTTGGCCCCCAGGAACTAATAAGAGAGTTTGCTATAAAAATCAGCAGAAAAATTAAGAATGTCTCAAATTCAATGTTGCTGCCAAAATGTAGAGATGTTTTTACATTTTAATTTGGCTTTTATTGCAAAAACTTTTTATTGCTCAAACATTGGTGTAGCAACACCACGGCCTTCATTGCCGGCCGATCAGCGAGAAAAGTTTTCACAACAAACTTATGGAGTTAAAGATGTCACGTATGATTAACTACTGCGTTATAATTTGTTGTTGAAACAGTAGATATTATCAGAAGTGTTATTATCCTGACATCGTGTGTGCGTGTGTGTCTGTATCACCTTGACCGTTGACAGTGGAAGCAGCGGCAGCAGCACCGTGAAGGCAGCCGGAAACATCCTGGACGACATCGGCAACATGTTCGACGACTTGGCCGACCAGCTGGACGCCATGTTGGAGTGACCTCCCCCCACCCCCCCCAAATACAGCCACGGTGCGTCACACATACATAACGCTTTGATGCCGCCAAGAGACGATGGAAGCTGCTGGACGAACACATGAGTGCACACTCGAGGATTTCCTGCACCACATTCTTCTCGGAACTGCCCAACGCGAGCACTTGGCCTTAGGACACACACCTGGAAATGTTATTGGAGCAACAAAAGAACAGCAGCTGCAAGATCAAGTCTTGTGTAAGTGTGTCACGTTTATAAAGGGAATGAGGGTCCATTTTATTCATGTCAACTGTAAATAGATAGATAGCACTGTGTGTGTGTGTGTGTTAAAGAGTAGTCAGATATATTTATACTAAGTATATTTATCCATATGTACAATTTTTTTAAAGTTCATATTGTCAGTTTAAGCCCATCTGTACATTAGCATTACTGTTTTAAATGCATTTGGCTGCTTGTTTATAATTGGGAAAATACTATTAATTATATTAAAAGCAGCATATTCCATATATATGTACTAGGTTTTTTGGTGTGTTTGTTTTGTTTATTACCAGTCTGGTACTCATTGGGAGGCATATTAACTCTCAGCAGCAGGTCAGGGTGTAAACATTTGAAAGGTTCCGCTGTAATTTGGAAGCGTGGGGGGTGCGTCTGCTGCCCCCCTCAGGAAGTGATTGTAAGAGCACAGTTGAATCAGCTTCCTGGTCTGACAGGCGGGGGTGCTGATGATGTTTTTTTTCTGTTACAGAGTACAATGACAGCAGTGACTGAACAGTGTGAGAGTATATTTATACAAATGTCGTCTTTTTGTTTGTTTGTTTGTTGCTGTTTTTTTTGTGTTTTTTTTTAAGCATCCGGCCCAGTATTACAGGCTGGGTCCCATCAGCAGAATTAATCTGGAATTGTGTTATTCTGGTGGCACACGTCGCCTGCTGGGCTGAAGAATTAAACATTAAAAAAAAGGAAAAGAAAAAAAAGAAGACTTTTTTTATCGACTGAAAACAAAGCCACCACTTTACACAAAAATATTATAGAAAAAGCTGTGGCACAAATGTGACGCTTCCACAGAAGACAGTTTGTCATTTAAAAAAAAAATGTAAGCATAGAAATATGTCAGAAATATTCCAAAAAACGTTCTCTCCTCATAAACGAATGCAAATATCACCCAAAAAAAGCAACATTATATTGGAATGAACTTGTTCTGGGACGCAAGAACCTTTCCACACAATTTTGTACGAGTCATATTTTATACCAATGTTGGCAGAGGATGTTTCAGATGACCTGGATTTACTGACGCCGGAAACCTCAAGTCGGAAAACCTGTTTCAGTGCCACCTCGAAAAATGTTTGACGTTTCTTCTGACTTCCTTCCTGTCATTGTGACGTTGTTCTTTGTCGTATACATGATGGGGTTTTCATTGCACAAACTCGCCTGTGTGTGAGGCCGGGAAAGAAAAGCCATTACTCACTTTTTTTTTTTTTTTTTTAAACCTTTACTTATCTTAAAACATGCACTTCATCAATTACTAATGCAGAAGACCAGAGTCGGCATGTTTCCTAAGATGTGAGATTTTATTTTGACATTAGAACACAAAGTTCCAGTTCTTTGTTCCACTGGTCCGTTCTCGTGTTACTTTGAATATTTCCACTAAGTTGTGTTTGATGCAGCGTCTGATTAAAGGGAGAATTTTTCAGACTCTTGTGTTTGTCTTGTTGTGTTTGTGTTAATGTAGGAAGCAGCTGCCGCCTTCAGCTGCACTAAGGGAAATGGTTGTTTTTTCAGTCTTCTATTTGCTTGTAGCGTCCGTCAAAAATAAACCGATTACGAAGCTGGGGTTAGGGTCTCTGTGGGTCTTCTAGAGGGGTCTTGGGGTCCAAGTCCAGCACGTTAAGCACTCCTAAGACTCTGGAGGTAGATGTTAGTTCTGTGTTTGACTTAGACCAAGTGTCTCCACATCTGGGTAAGTGCAGCTGTATTGACCACGGATCTCGGGGACCCCGCAGTCCGTGCCCATAATGGGGTCTTACAGAGACCAAAGCCGGCTTGACAGGAACCTGTTAAGACCTGCGACTAGTTGCTGGTTCCAGGCCTCCAGCATTGTTGGGTCAGGAGCTGTGGTCATAGAGCTGGGTATTGTTTACAAATTTTTGATACCCATAAAACTGTACCGATACCAACCGAGTACTTCACTTGATACTTTTTCTCACTTCATCCAATATTGATTGTGCGAATACAAAGCAATCAGCTGCAAATGTCACCACTCCTCCCCATTCAAAAGGTCCTTAAACAAATACATTGTGAAAGTGCTCAGACTACGCTCGTGGTGATTGGCTGCCGGTAAAACCATAGAAAGTCTTTTTTTTTTTCTAGATCTGGGCACAAAAACAATTGCAGGTATTGTTTTACAGGCGCAGTTGCGATACTACTTGGTACTGGGTTGTTTCAGTACCGATACATGGTCTGATGAGGTCAGAACCAGAAAATTCTACCTTCTAGATTAGGGTTTGAATTCGGGCAGCAGCAGTTTGCATAGACTTCAAGTCTGACCAATTGCATTGTGGGTTCTTCAGGTGTGAGGATCTTGGCAACCAGTGCCTTTGACCTTAAGTGAAAAAGATGTGGTTCTGTCGCTGTCTATACGTAAATATCTGAGGGCGTGGTCTCCACCTGCCCTTCATGTTAAAAGCGTGTATATAATAAAAACACTTTACATAGAACAAAAACTCTAACTCTCATTTGATCAAAATGTATTTATCAAAGCTCATCATTTCCTCGTGTGTCATCTATTCAGTTATGTACAAATCTATCAGATATTGAAAAAGGAAAAAAGTCATTTCTATGAATCATTTACAGAATAACAATTGCAGAAAAATGAGGCGACAGTCACACGTTTCCAGTCGAGTTTCCATAATTTGGCCTCCTCCCTCCGACTCATAAGACTCGTAGCGATTAAAAAAAAAAATGGCGGCTCAGGAGGACGATTCAGCACATTTAACGAAAAAGACAGACAATTCCTCTTTCATATTTGGGCTGCTGATTCAGGTCAACTGCAGATTTCAAACTCTTCTCAAAATCTCAGTAATTTACGCCGTGACGCCCGTGATGACATTCTTTAAAATATATTAACTTCCTGTATTTGACAAAAAGTGGCTAAAACCCCCTAAATTAGAACAAGTCAAACAATCAAATAACACTGTCACAGGGTTCTTTCAAAGGTCTAAATGAGCTCGACACTGCATCTTTAAGGACCAGAGAGGCCACGCCTCTTCCTGTCTTGTGGGAGGACAATGATAATGATAATGATGATGATGATGATGATGAAGACGTTTATAAGTTGCTGAACAGTTCGTTCCTCTTGCTCCAGTCCATGTTCGGCGCTTTCTTAGCGGCGCGTTTCTGATGCGCTCGCTCTTTGGCCTGAGCCAATGACAGGCTGGGACCCAGACCGTCAGGGGCCGGGGCCGGGGCCGGGGCCAAGGCCAGGGCCGGCTCAGGGACCCTCTCAACCTGCACACACACACGGTCCACATTCTTATTAACATGATGATAGACACAACAAAACCAGTGTGTGTGTGTTCACGGTGGTTGAGTCCATCTATGGGCGTGTGTGACGGATGCTGATGATGTCATCGTGTCACGTTACCTGTCCAGGTGTGGAGCTGTTCGAGGAGGCGTTGGAGGACGTCGAGCTCAGAGAGGTTTTCGGCTTCATCTCTGCTGGGGCGGCCTGTCAGAGACACACACACACACACACACACACACACACACACACACACACACACACACACACACACACACACACACACACACACACACACACACACACGGCTTTGTAACAGAAACACAATTCATTCGACTGGAATTCACACGTCCGGATCATCTTTGTTTACGTTGGAGCTTCTCCAAACATCTGTGGCTACGTTCCCAGTCAGTCAATATTGGGGTTAAGGTCCATATTGCAGTTAGTGAAACATTGGGAATAAGGCGTTTCCCTGCGTGAGCAAACAGGGTACTTCCTGTCTCCATGGTGACTGTAATCAATGGTGATATGGCGATCAAAGCAGCCACGCACGGAGAAGGTCTGCTACAAACCCTGCTTGGCGTAACTTTGCGCTCCCCTTTTTGTGGATCTGTCTATCCCGCTACTTTCTAGCGTCTCCAAATGCCAGGATGTTTGTGTCTTTCATCACACTGATGAAGTGATTGGTTTCCTCCTCACTCCAAAAGTGTGGCGTGGTGTCGCTCTCGCCTTTGGCCATGTTTACAAGGAGTTCCTGGACTCCAAAGACCAAGATTCCTTGCCGATAGAACATGCACACAACACTCATTCAACTTCCTTTTGATGGGGAGATCCTGATAGGAGGAGACCTCATCAAATATTGGGGTTCGAAAAGGAGGAAGCAGGGGGAATATTAGAGTTATTCAAATTCGAACATGTTATTGGTGTTTAAATGGCCGTGCGCGACCGAGTAATTGTTAATATTCCGGTTAGAAAAAGCTTATTTGACTGCATGTAAAGTGATGGTCGTCAACCTTTTACATGCCGACTGTGGTGAGGGGAGCTGACCAGCAGGGGGCAGACTTTCATCAACCCTGACACATGGGGAGCCTCACAGCACCCAAATAATAACACAATTAATAATAATAATAATTCATGTGTAATGATATTTGGATTACATTATTATAAAAAATTCTAAATGCAATATTGGTTAATTATATACTTCACAAACTAATGGATGAAAAATGAGGTTCCTCGATTTTATTCAGGGGCAAAATTCCAAATCCCGTCACATTGCAAGAACTTGCAGAAACAAAGTGTGTTTGAAGCCACAGTGTGTGGTTGCTTAAAGTTAGAGAAAAAGTTGCGCCAACATTCCCACAATCCCAATCCTCACATCAGTGTGTGTGTGTGTGTGTGTGTGTGTGGGGGGGGGGGTGCATGTTATATAATATCTTGTGAATGAGTGATTGTTGTTGTGGCTGCGGCTGAATTTACTTGCGTGCGTGTGTGTGTGTGTGCGTGCGTTTGTGTGTGTGTGCGTGTGTGTTTGTTAGTCATCTCGTTAACATAATCCCTAACTCGCTCTGAGAATTAAAGCCATTTCAATCCCATGATCCTCCAGGACACAGACCGGAAACTGCACTGCTCCACGGTTGCCTAGGTGACAGGTCGGCCACAATGACATCAGGGAGGCTGGTCCACTCTTCCCAGGTTGTCACTGGTGTGTGTGTGTGTATGTGTGTGTGTGTGTGTGTGAGAGAGTGTGTGTGTTTCTTGCCCTTCCTAAAGAGAATGTTTACTCTTGATGAAGTGTGTTATCTCAGCGTGTTAGAGCACGGGCCCACGGGAACGAGGGATTCTGGGATTTGGAGGCCGTACTGAGGGATTCCCCCACGCAAATTCAACTTGGTGTTCTGTCTGTGATCTTACTCTAACAATGACG
Organism: Mullus surmuletus; assembly: GCA_903171835.1. Classification (NCBI taxonomy): domain Eukaryota; kingdom Metazoa; phylum Chordata; class Actinopteri; order Syngnathiformes; family Mullidae; genus Mullus; species Mullus surmuletus. Next base: position 62,515 of record CAESWR010000045.1, on the reverse strand, counting down.
TCCTGGGCTGAACACACACACACACACACACACACACACACACACACACACACACACACACACACACACACACACACACAC
>CAESWR010000045.1:35784-46115 GCA_903171835.1 Mullus surmuletus | reverse complement strand
CTAAGAACAAGCTTCTCCTTCGAACCGACTGCACTGTTATTTTCTGAGAGTATCAGGACAGTTTGATCAAAAATGATCAATTCCACATCACTTCCATCCTCAAATTGATTAAAAATTGAAAATAGTTGTGTGTCTTTCCTGGGTTTTGACTCTAATCTGGAATAGTTAGAGCGGCGATTGCCGAGCCTCGGTGACCTGCAGCAAAGTGGGGGGGGAAAAGTTTCTGGTCCAACGAGACAAACCTGACAGGGAATTCAAGACAGGAAGCAGCGCCAGACAAAGAGCTGCTGAGGAGCACTGAGTGCAGGCCTGGCACCGCTGCTCAGTGTGTGTGTGTGTGATGCATTTCTACTTAACACACACACACACACAAGACCCTTATACACACATATTCACACAGGGAAACTTTACAAGAAAATTGACTTCATGGTGAAAGTGATGTTTACCAATGATGGTGTTTTAACTACTTTCTGGTGTATATTTACTTAAAAAAAAAAATGTTTTTAACCTTTTGGCCTTTTGACCCATGTGAGACTTTTTGTTTCTTTCATGTATTTTTTATGTACAGAACTTATTTGCAGCAGCAGCAGCAGCTGTGACTGACGGACGGTCGCCCACCTTGGCCCCGGAGCTCACGCTCAGCCTCTCCGAGCGCTCCGACGAGCTGTCCCCGTTCTCCCGCGCCTCGGAGCCGCCGTTGCTCCGCGCCTCCTCGGCCTCCTTCTCCTCCTCCTCCTCCTCTTCCTCAGGCACCGCCGCGTCTCCCCCTCCTCCTCCCCCTCCTCCTCGGGGCACCGGGACCCCCTCGGTGACGTACTCGAGCCGGCAGGGCAGGTGGTGCTTCCGGAGCAGCTCGGCCGTGTCGGGGTCCATCACCACCAGCTCCAGCGCGCCCTCGGCGGCTCGTATCCGGGAGACCACCTGCTGGTGGCTCTTGCCCTCCACGCTCTCGCCGTTGACGAGCGCCAGCCGGTCGCCCGCCAGCAGCCCGGCGGCGGCGGCGGGGGTGTCGGGCTCCACCAGCCGGATGTACTGGCCGCTCTTGCCCTTCTCGGCGTGCAGGTGGAAGCCGTAGCCGCTGTCTCCTTTCTCCAGCACGCAGAGCCGCGGGCGCAGGGTCGACATCTTGCAGCTTCTCCTTCTTCTCCTTCTTCTTCTTCTGGTGGTGTTTCGGCGGTGGTGCTTCTTCTCCTCCACCTGACGGCTGCTGCTGCTGCTGCTTCCGCTCTTCTGGGTGTCGCTGTCAGAGTCGCCGCCGCTCGAAGTCGCGCCTCCGCCCGCCGGATCCTCCTCCTTTTACTTTGCCATCATGTTGCAACCTGGTTTTGATGCCTCGGCGGAGCAAAGCTGACAGGAGCGGATTAGCACGTGTACCCCGGCCTTTCAAAATAAAAGACTTCGGAAAGTTTTTTTTCTCACTCGAGTTATAAAGTATCACAAAAGGGCCACAATGACAACGTAGCAACAATGAATTCAGCATTTAGTATTATTATTATTATTGTTATCATCATCATCATCATCATCATCATTATTATTACTATTATTATTATTATTGTTGTTGTTGTTGATGATGATGATATTATTGATTGCTATTATTATTATTATTATTATTATTATTATTTATTGCTATTATTATTGCTATTATTTGTTATTTATTATTATTATTTTCGTCATCATTGTTATTGTTGTTATTTTTATCATTATTATTATTATTGTTGTTGTTGATGAAGATGATTATATTATTTATTGCTATTATTATTTATTGCTATTATTATTTATTGCTATTATTATTGATATTATTTGTTATTTATTATTATTATCGTCATCATTATTGTTGTTGTTGTTGTTATTTTTTATTATTATATCACTTATTTGTAGATACAAAACATGGTTACTGACTGAGTGCTTTACATGGATGTACATAAAAACATACATTGCCATTACAAAACCACTTCTACATCTGTAAATATTGGTAACATTTAATATTTGTAACCAGAAAAGTAGTGCACGTTGTTATTCTTACTTCTTTCCGATCTTGTGTACACTGTATACAACAATAGGAACATGAACAGTGGGATTAAACCCACCACCATTCCACTGTAAATGTTTCTGTATTTTTTTGGGGGTATTATTTGTACATTTGATATTTGAGTGTGCATACGTTTACAGTTTTATTCTAATTTTATTTGACTTGCAATAAACACCAAGGCAAATTCCTTGTATAAAGTCCACCAACACAGTAACATTTTAGTGATTTTATTAGATATGTTGATTACATGCCTGTAAAGTGCGGTGACTTCACTGACTGTGACGAAGTTTGATTATGTAACGTTACATTTATATTTTTATTGTGTCTGTTTTGAAAATGCAAGACACTGAAGCTTTGTTTGATTTATTCGCCGCACACTGACCTGGAACTTTTATTCTCTCAGTTCCTCTGAGTTCCCGTTTTATGTCTCTGTCTTTTAGAATATTTTCCAGCAGTTATTCTTGGCTTCAACATCATGTTTCCCGTTTGTCACAAATTCCACACATTCCAGAGTCTGCAATTCAAAAAAAAATGGAAAGAAAAATAAAGACACACTGTGTAATTTATCATCCATAGTTTTTTGTAATGTGCATCATTTAAAGTAAGACCCTCTTCTGAGCGTCACTTAATCGGCGCCACTGCGTTAAAAATCTACCTGAAAATACACTGGATGTTGTTGAAAAATGATATTTGCTGTTGATAACGGTTTGATGATGAGTGGTCCTATGCGGGTCTAGATCAAGCCCCTCTTAAATAGTTCTATACTTACAGAGACCCTACAAACCCTGCCAGGAGAAACCTCAGAGGGGAAGCATGGCTCAGGGTGGGCGGGGCCAGAGCCAGAGGGAGGAAATAGAGAAACACTGATTACAAAATAAAACAGAAACAACTACAATTCAAAAATGCAAAAATGAAAATGTGAAAGTTGGAATTCTATGAGCCGCCTCCACTTTGTTGGGGGATTTCCACCACACATTTGAACTTGAAAATCACACACACACTAACACACACACCAACGGCTCTGATAAAAATCGTTTATTTATTCTTATGCAGCGTACATCATCATCATCATCATCATCATCATAACACATCAACAACAACACGTGGCAGCGCGGCCCGACGGGAAACACTGCAGAACAAAGGCAACAACCTTGACCATTGTAGAGCTAGAAATCTGATCAGACCTGAAGACGGAAACTGAGGAGGAGCGATAACACAACAAGCGCTGCATGCTGCTGCCAAAAAAGAGCGTATACAACCTTGCTTGTGCAGCTGTTCGGCTTCATTGTGATCTCAATGCAATTTTTCCGCGCATAAAATGAGGACGTGCAACACCGCAGGGCTGCAGACTCTCAAATACACACACACACACACACACACAAAGTGGCTGCTATTAAAAAGTGTGTGTGTTGTGATGGGTGACTTTAACGTCACCATGGCGATTTGAAGTGCAAAAAACTTGGGTAGATTCATACCCGGCTTGTTTGTGGAGGAGGTCAGGATGTTCACTACGTCTCCACACACACCATCACACACACACCATCACACACACCATCTCCCACTTCAGCGCCATCTTCTAATTCCCAGTAAGACGTCTCTGAATGTCCTGAATGAAGCAGCCACATTTCACTGCATCGTCAAACAAACCCCTGCGTTCTTTTCCCCCATAATTCCCATCATGCCACAGTGGCTACATGCTAGCCCTAGCTTTAGTGCAACATTACAACGTTCTCTGAGCAGTTATATGCCAGAAAAACTCCCACAATTCTTTGCAAACTCAACATGTGCAGACGTCAATCTAACTTTGCATTCTTTTCTTCCATAATTCCCATGATGCAACAGTAGCTGCATGCTAGCTTCAGCTTATACGCCACTCAAGTCAAGTCAATCTAACTCTACATTATCTTCCATAAATCCCATGATGCCACAGTAGCTACATGCTAGCTTTAGCTTTAGCGTGACACTGTGTTCTTCTCAGAACAGTGATATGCCACTGCTTAAGAAAAACTCCCACAATTCTTTGCAAACTCAACATGTGCAGACGTCAATCTAACTTTGCATTATTTTCCTCCATAATTCCCATGATGCCACAGTAGCTACATGCTAGCTTTAGCTTTAGCATGACATTGTGTTCTTCTCTGAGCAGTTATAAAAACAGTTTGATGAGAAAAACTCCCACAATTCTTTGCAAACTCAACACGTGTGGACGTGTCATAATATTCTGCCAGTGATGTGTTAACATGAGCAAATATTCCGGTCAATTCCAGAATATGACAGGAGGATTATTGGGGTTTTTAGTCATCAGAATAAGAGTCTTACAATACTGAGTTATTCCCATTAATTCAGGAAGATGGTGTGTGTGCAGACGTGGTGCTGTTCTTCTGCTCCTCCAGCTCGGAGTCTGCAACGTTTTTGCCCAAAGTGTGTTTTGGTGGTCGGTGAAGTTTGGTTCGCTGTGTTGGTGTAACGGTCCAACTCACTGCCGCCCGATAAAGCTGGCAGCTGGTTAGTGAAGAAACTAAAATTAGATTTCACTTCTCAAAGTCAGCATGTTTACAGCTCCTTGTTTTTACCCCCAAAGTACTGAAAAACCAGGAATAAAACTGTGTGTGCTCCCTGTGCACCGTAACCCTGAGCGCTTCTGAGTTGAATATTTGAGACAAAATGCTTGTTGCTTTTCAGTTCATCTTTGACAGAGTAACGTCTCTGTGATGCTGTCGAGGCACTGCACACATTTGGTTCATGCAACCCTGCACGCATGCAAGTAAGTTTGACAAAAATCCATCAAAAATCCACAAAAAGTAAAAATAGCGCAGCCGATAGGTCCGTTACTCACTTACAAACACACTATGTACAGAGACGAGCGCTCATCTCCTCATCAAGCCACCGGCAGGACTTCTCATTGGGACGACACCGAAGCTGTGGACCTGAAGGTGGCTGTGCTGGGCGTCCGCGACATGCTCTAGCTTTATGACATCATACGTAAAATCCCGCCATTGATATTTGAAAGGCAAATGTCGGACACCTCGATGTGAACCACCGATCGGTGGCGGGCGGCGTTTCCTTCACGGGGGACAAAACTCGCCAACAAAAGCAAAGGGATTCTTCGCGTGTGGTCGATAAGATCACGAAACAGGTTTTAGTTTCTCTGTTGGGACGAATATAGGGTTGCAAAGAGGTGGAAATCTTCCCGAACGTTTCCATGGGAATTTTGGAATATTGGTTTTGTTGCCGTGACGACCAGTCATAACGACACAAGCCATTTGCGATGATGATGGGGCTTTTTTGGGATGCTGAGGGGATGCTCACGGTTTTTGTTGTTCAACACTTCTAAAAACTGGTTAGTGTCGTTTAAATGTTGTAAATGTTGTATCAGGAATATTTGCATGTACTGCATGTACTCAGTTCGGGAAAATTCCAGAAAATTCCCTGCTAATTAATCCATGATGTCATTTAAAAATATTGCATTAGACATGTCTGCTTATACTGTAACAAACCATGACCAAGTCAATGCAGTGCATATAAATTCCCCAAAATACCTGATAATTCCCATTAATTTCTGAAAATTCCCATAGAAAATTTCCAACTCTTCTCCTTCTACAATGTTTCGACAGAGGTAAACCCCCCCTGACAAGAAACAAGTTTAACCCTCCCCCCCAAACCCCCCCAAGGCGTTTCGGGGGGCCGACGACACCCTGAAACAACCGACCACGCCATTAAAAATCAAATGAGAATTGATTATAAACCTGCAAACACACTGAGCCTCATGCAGCAATGCCTTCCTAGTTTTCTTGTCAATATACAAACACCAGTGTAGCAGGTTTCTCCACACACACACACACACACACACACACACACACACACACACACTCAAGAACTGGTCTGCTGGTGCCGCTGCTGCCTGCATGAGGCCCGGCGTGTGTTCACACGTTCAAGATTTCTATGGCCTGTGATTTGCCGCGGCAACTGCGAGAGAACTTCAGACGGCTTTTAAAGGGACGATGGCTTGGAGCTTTTTGGGAACCTCCCACTCAGAGTCTCTGACAGTCTGTCCAAGCCGTGGGTGGGTGGGGGGGGGCTGACTGGGCGGGTTAGAAGAAGCTGCAGCATCCCGACTTCTCCTTCTTCCCCTCGATGTACTCGTGAAGGTGGAACTTGGGCTCATTGGGTTGCCGCACCGCCCGGTGCTTCAGCTCCCTGAAGGACGGAAGCAACAAACATCCTGTTAAAGACGCGCTGACGTCTCGTGACTGGACGTCTTGTATCTAATCGTCGCTGCCAAACGACGTCCACATGCCGTGTGTGTGTGTTTGTGTGTGTGTGTGTGTGTGTGTGTGTGTGTGTGTGTGTGGGTGGAGTCGTACTTGGCCACAGCGGTGAAGGCCAGCTCCACGTTGACCCCCGTCTTGGCGCTCGTCTCCATGAACGGAACCGAGTACTCCTGAGGACACGAGAGGGATGGGGGCGCGTCAACGCCGGAGGACAGAGCGGCAATGTGGATCGGCTGCGGTTGCCCGGGCAACACAAGGGAAAACTTACCCTGGCGAGTCTCTCTCCTTCGTCTCTCCGGATGGCTCGGTCGCCGCCCATGTCAGCCTGCGGGGGGCGACGATCAACAGCGTTCAGCAACATCATCATCATCATCATCATCATCATCATCATCATCATCATCATCACACAGACGGATTTCGGAGATTTTGCGAGTCATCATTCGTCATCCGCAGCGTCTGTCGTGCTGAAAATAAGTGTGTGTGTTCATGTGCATTAACCCTTAAGAGGACGTTTCTGTACCATTTAGAGGGTTCTTTTTGATTAAAAATACTGTGGAGTTACGTCAACAAACTGGCATTTAGAGGGTTAAAATCCCCCCAAATAATTAATATATATATATATTTCAGGCTGAAGATGATTAAAAAGATTAACTAACTAATTTAAAGTGGAAAAAAATACTAATAAATGTTATTTTTACAGCAGTTTTTAGGGAGGGGACGTTTTTCGTCCTGAGGGACGACTGAGAAAGTTTTTTTAAGGAACTCTTCAGGGTTTTTTAAAAATAGTCCTGATTTATCATCCGCAGCTTCTGTCGTGCTGAAAATATGCAGTGTGGATTCATGTGTATTAAACTAGAGCTGCTTTACATCCCATAGTCCTGAACTTCCCTCTCCGCACACACGCACACACACACACACACACCACTTTTCAGTGTCTTCCTCCACGCTCATGCACACACTCCCCTCCTCAGACCACTTCCTCCTCACCTTGTTGCCCAGCAACATGATGACGACGTCGCTCTGTGCATACTCGTGGATCTCCGTGAGCCAGGCCTGCAGCAGCAGAGGCGGAGAGACACACGCACAAGTTTGAGGCACGCACACACACACACACACACACACACACACACACACACACCAGTCTGAGACACTGAGAGACAACGTGCAGACTCACCCGGATGTTGTCAAAGGACGACCTGCTGGTGATGTCATACAGGAGGAGCAGAGCTGGGGAAGAGAGTCGGCCAAAATTAACTCAGCCGTTTGTGTGTGTGTGTGTGTGTGTGTGTGTGTGTGTGTGTGTGTGTGTGTGTGTGTGTGTGTGTGTGCGTGTGTGTGTGTCCTCACCGTGTGCGTCTCTGTAATAGGCGTGTGTCACACTTCGGAACCTCTCCTGTCCTGCAGTGTCCCAGATCTGAAAGACCAGACAGACCCTCAGAGATCAGAGAGAACGAGGACGAGGAGGAAGATGAGGACGAGGATGAAGATGAGGACGAGGAGGAAGATGAGGACGAGGACAAGCTGGACTCCACATTAGGTTCTCACTTACACTGATCGGCTTACTGACCTGCAGTTTGACCTTCACGTCGTCCACAGTCACCACTTTGTTCTGCCACACAGACACAGACGGAGAAACTGGTGAGAACAATTACAGATCTCGGCCCAAAATACATTCACTTTATCAAAGTTTAAATATATATACGTATATGTATATATATATATATATATATATATATATATAAAATTCAAATCTTAAGTCTGAATTTGAGTCTACAAATGCAGACTAACTGACCCAAAACCCCGGAGCGGAGAGAAGACACAGCTGTCAGAGTCAATGATGTTACTCTGAAATACTCCCTGCTTATGAATACCGTGAACTTTGACCTGTAGTGACCTCAACGCATAACAGAGACTGATTGTAACTGACAGTTATTTCAAACTAACATTTCAGCCAACAGATGTTTTCACCTCTGGATGGACGAGCCGACACGGTGAGCGCAGCAGAAGCAGGTGTTTCTATAAATAGTATTATATATTCTATTCTATATATAATAATGTTATTGTCATTATTATTTTATAGATTTTTTTTTGAGCTTATTTATTTATTGTATTGCCTAATTTTAGCTTTTTTATTCTGTACATTTATTTATCTATTTGTATCATATCATACTTTTTTTTTTGTACTATTTAATTTTAACTTTGTATTTGTTGTATCGTTTAATTTGAGCTCTTTGATTCTATTCATTTATTTATTCATTCATTTGTATCACAACATCACTTTCTTTCTATTCATTGTCTTCTTTGCTTCATTAGCTTTTTGAATGTGAATGACGAATAAACTCTGACTTGGACATGAAGACGCACACACACACACACACCGTGAATCCGATGCCGACGGTAGCAGAGAAGGACCCGGGGATGAACTTGCCCTGATCGAACTGCACCAGCAGAGACGTCTTCCCCACGCCGCTGTCCCCGACCAGGATCGTCTGCAGGAAACACACACACAGACACACACACACACACACGGTCAGATGTCTAGAGCACAAACACACACACTGACACACACACTGCAAATCTATATCTGTATGTTCGGATGAGCTCCAGTGACACAGTGATCAAAGTTGTCCCGTCCTGGCGGTGAGTCAGTGCCGGCGTCACAGGAACATCTCACTCCCCGAGAAAAACAAATAACGTTGACTCACGGCGGAGGAGACGACCTTCAAGACAATGGAAGCAGTGTTCAGATGATTCACCAGGAGCTTCAGCCACTCCTCCGCTCTCAAGATCTCCTCTCCGTCCTCTTGGGGAAAAAGCAGCGGCGAGGTTTTTACATGAACATGGACCCTCGTACCAGAGCAGGTCTGAGATCTTCAGAGGAACCTTCTAGTGCTTCAGCAGCTGTTAAAGCCCAGGTTACACCGAGGGGAGGCGCTTCGGCTGTAGGTTCTCTGAAGAACGGCGGCTGACGAACGGGAGGAAGTGTGTGTGTGTGTGGGATTAGAGTCGGGAGGCCGCGGCAAGATTCCGATTCGACACTCATCACTTCCCCGCCGGGCTTTGATGTTCGCTTCGGGAGGGATTTTATAAATACTGTGAAAAGTGTCAAACCTCGGTGATGGATTAACTCCAGCCTTAAAAACCTTCCAAAGAATTATCCTGTCGGCTGCGCTCGCTGCTCTCTGTCTCGCTCTTTTGCATCGCAGATACAACGAACAGCTCCTGCATTCTAAATGTGGAGGGACAATTTACACCCACTGCCATCTGTGTAAACTCTAATAACAATAATAACAATAATAATAATAACAATAATAACCCTAAAGCCTGTTTTTTGACCGTTCAGAGGGTCAAAGTCCCTGTAAAATATTTGATATTTGATGTGTATCTTTCAGGCTGAAGATGATTAACAAGACTGACTTATTTAATGTTGGAAAAATATTAATATGATATTTTTACAGCAGTCTTTTGGAAGGAGACGCTTTTTGTCCCCAGGAACTAATAGGAGAGTTTGCTATAAAAATCTGTCACTGCAGAAAAAATAAGAATACCTCAAATTCAATATTGCTGCTAATCATTGACCATCTGAGGCTCTAATGATAATAATAATGATGATAACAATAATAGTAATAATTAAATCCTCCTTGAATTGCCAGCCCGGCTCCGCCCCCTCCCCTCCCCGCCCAGGCTGCATGCTGAAGGCTCCTTGAGGTCAACGTCCTCCACCATCAGTGTGTGAATGGATGAACGAGGCCGCGCTGTGTGTAAAGTGCTTCGAGGGCCACTCAGAGAGCGAGCGCAGCCCACTGAAACCAGCCATTGTCTGAATGTTACCAATAAGACTTGCCTGTGCTCCTCCAGCTGCTCCAGATGTTCACCAGCCAGCAGACGTGCAGACGTTTGCCGATTTGTCGAAATTGATGACGTTTTTGCCCCAACACAGAAGAGTGCGGAGCTGCGGAATGTAACGTCTACACGGCCATGAAAAAGAGGTGTGTGTGTGTGTGTGTGTCAGGGGAGGGAGAAGACGCTGT
>CAESWR010000045.1:4966-18564 GCA_903171835.1 Mullus surmuletus | reverse complement strand
CACACACACACACACACACACACACACACACACTAATTATGAATGTAAACCTCATTCAGTGAATCTAAACCAGATTTTTTTTTTTTTTTTAAGCACACACTCACAGGCACGTAATCATATAAAATTGGAACTATCCCTTTAACTTTGCGAAGCCAATCAAAAAATGAGTGAATAATGTCTTCAGGGCGGCGACGCTGGAGGGGCTGATGGGAGGATTTATGAGGCCGTCTCTGTGCTGAGGAGTTAATTATGTAACGCGCCATCACTCATCCCACAGCTGTCATGGCGACCAGCACGGCCAGCGCTTGATCATTTCATAAGTGATCGCTTTATACGCCTTTTAATTTGTTGGGTTTTCCCTCCCTGTGACCCCCCCTCTGACATCATTTCGACCCCCCCCCCCCGTGTTTGTTTTGTTTGTTTGACAAACAACAAAACAAAAGTTTCTGATGTGGGAAAACAAAGAGGGGTGACCCTTTGGAATACTGGCGCACGATTACACATTAATTAATCCCTTAACTAAAGCGTCACATGATTTACTATTAACCCTTAAGAATCTCTGGGGACATTTTTTTGTCCGCATGTGTTTTGACCATTTCAAGGGTCAAAATCCCGAAAAGAAATAATTTGATATTTGAAATGTATCTTTCAGGTCGAAGATGATTAACAAGACTGACATTTTTTATATATAATTTTTTGTCGCGTGGAACGGGACTCTTTTTGTCCCCAGGAACTAATAAGAGAGTTTGCAAAAAAAATAAAATAAAAAATAAAATAAGAATGCCTCAAATTCAATGTTGCTGCTGATGATTGACCATCTGAGGCTCTAAGAATAAAGATTTTATGGAAATGATTTTAGTATTTGTATTTTTTTTTTCAATTAAATTACTGTGGAGTTTGGCATTTAGAGGGTTTAAATTCCCCCAATTAATTAATATTCAATATACATACTGTGTATATATATATATATATTTCAGGCTGAGGTTGATTCAAAGTACTGACTTATTTAAAGTGGAAACGAAATTTATTATAAAAATAATACAGAAAAAAAAAAATACAGCAGTTTTTAGGGCAGGAACGTTTTTCATCCTGAAGGACCATTGTGATTTTTTTCTTTTTTTTAAGGAACTCTTAAGGGTTAATTACATCCTTGCTCATTGATTAATTAACAGTCTGAAGTTGCACGGGTGCCGCAGTAAGTAAATTAAAGTAGGTAATATAATTAACTTGTACTTAATTAACAGTTTCCAAGATACAAAACACATCTATCATGAACTGGAATCAAACTGTCCACCTTTGCAGCTTAAGTTAATGGTTAATTACATGTTTATTAATGTCAGGCAACTTGCCGTTACATTATGTAATGCCTCCACTCCAGTTAATTAGTCAAGGTAGTTGATCAATGGCCAAGAAGAACCTAATGGTAACAGGAAGTCATGTGTGACTTGGTGCCACGTAAACATTATAACGTAGATCCTAATGACTCATGCATTCATTTATCATGATTATAGTGTTGGTTAGAGCATTAATTAACCCTCCTGTTGCTTTCGCTTCGGCTACACCTGTGTTAGATCTTTTTACCAACTGTAAAGTGTGTGAGTGTGTGTGTTGGGGTTTGGCAATGTGTTTGAACTCTATATTATACACTAGTAGTCTTATCCATTCATTTCTAATGACCGGTCATTTTTGGCCATTAACACCATGGGTGTATAAAAGTTAAATAAAACACACAAATTTAATTAAAAAAGATTGAAAATTAATTGTACGTGTTCTGAAGCCATTGTGAACAAAGTCATGGAACCTTATGACAAATGGATGAAGTTAACTGCATATTTTTAAGTGCCGAAACTTAAATGAACACTTATTCATGTGTTTGAAGCAAAGGATTTATTGTTAGTTGATATTTGACTGATGGCTCGAACTCATGACGACAAAGTTTTCTCATCGGCAGACGTGAAAGTCGAAGGTTTCCCGCCTTCCTCGGTCTCGGCGTAGCTTCAAAAACCCACCTGCGAACCGTCAGAGTGTGAGCTGTTATTGATACTCTGCTGCAGAGGGCGTTTTTGTTGCCGCTCGGTCGAAGTGGTCGCGTGCGGAGACACTTAACGTCATCCGTGTCACTCTCATCTAATCGAGCGTTAATTGGGCTTCACGCACGGCGCCAAATCACCTCTCGTGTTTTAACCGCTGGCCGGTCCAATTACACGTGGCTTTCTGGTTCATTGCCCGCTATTTTCATTTGATTTTTTTTTCATTTATTTATTCATTTTCTTTGTGTGTGTGTGTGTGTGTGTCGCACCTTGTTATGCTTGGCCCCGTGTGTGTTTTCACGGTGTTCCGTGGTAGAACGCCACCACGAATCTGCTCCACTTCGCTTTGCAATTGCCCACGGCTCATTTCCAGCGCATTAGTGAAATGGAACCTGACCAGGAAGTGATGAGTGCCTGGAACTGAGGGGGGGGGGCGGGGGCCAGGGGGGGGGGGGCAGCAATGTGTAACGAGCTGTTAAATGGGCTTAAGAGATGAGCGACATGTCTGAACCTGGGTCCTGCATGCCGAGCGGCATCCGGGCGCGCAGCAAAGCGTGGCGACATGGGAGGGTCAACACGCTGCCATCATGGCCGCGGGCCGCCAGAGACACAAACACGGGGTTTCTAAAACTGCAGAGATTTTTACATTTTTTTTAGAGAGATGGAAAATCAGGCTTTGGGACAGTTTTGATCGTACCATGTGCGGTGATGTCACATAATCAGAGGTGTTCTCACATTCGCTACTCTAGAAGTGTAGATACTAGGGTTTAAAAAGACTCAAGCTTTTTACTCAGGTTCAAGTGTAAAAGTACTGGTTTCCAAACTACTTCAAATATAAAAGTAATGTAAGCAGAACGGAGTAACAAGGCTATTTTTAAAATGAATGGAATACAGAAAGTACAGATAATTGCGTGAAAATGTAAGAGTAGAAAAAGTAATAATTTCTCCGTAAAAGTATAGACACTGAAAAAATTCTACTTAAGCGAGTATTTGTACTTCATTAATTGACGCCTCTGCACATAATGACTCTGTCCCACCACAGATCTAGAATCTGGTCCGCCAAGCCAGGAATCTCGTGTGATCTAACAAAAAACAAAGAAGAAGAAACGGAGCAACAAGCGGAAAACAAAACATGCAACATTGAAGAGGACGTACGAGAAAGTCAGTCAGCTGCTTCCTGATTGGCTGCATTCTGTCCCACGTCAGCGTTCACGGAGTCAAGACTCGGGAGTCGTCAGATTTCCCCAATCACGGAGATTTTTGGTGGTAATTCTTGGCATACAAATGATATTTTTAATTGGCGGCCTCGACCCTTTTCAGAGCCGATTACTGGGACCAATTCACGCTCGACAGTCGGGAAGAGAGACAGTCGGGACAAAAACAGCCCCATCATCTTCCCAATTCCACAGCTGAGGCGGCCATGTTCACGCGAAGCAAAGGAAAGACGAGTGACTTTATAAAGTTGGAGGAGACGGAAAGTCGGCCGTCCTCACACACCCCGAGCCGAGGTCACACAACTCGGCAATTAGAGTGAACGATGGCGCCGCTCCGTCCCAGGACGCTCCGAGCTTCCCGTCCGCTCCCGTGTTTGCTCTCGGCTCATACCTGACGGGCGGCGGCGGCGGCAGAGAGAGCGAGAGAGAAAGAGAGAGAGAGAGAGGAGTGAATGTGCGGAAATTGACCATAACAAAGATATTTCCCCAGCGGCCCCTTCGTGTTTGACCTCGGATGAACGGAGGCGGGGCTTCGCTTTTGGAAGCATCCTTCTGGAACAGAGGAGGAGCGACACTTCACATGGTTGTCTATTATCTATATGTCTTTTCATATAGCCACATCATTGGGTAAACTACAACATCGCCATAGCAACACAGTGTGGTTGCACTCTGAGCACGTAGGAGCCCGTCCTGCGTCACCTGACCTCACTCACCTTCACAGCGATGGAAGCGGAATGCTGAAGATCTCCCAACGTCTTTGAGATTCAAAGAACTCCGTGCCAAACGTTTCTCTTCGCTTCCATTAAGGAACAAAAGTTCCTCAGAAAAAGGTTCTCAATCGTCCCTCAGAGCCAAAAATGTCCCCTCAAAAACTGCACATTTTAATATTTCTTTCCACTTTAAATGAGTCAATCTTTTTAATCAACTTCAGCCTGAAATATACATATCAAATATGAATTATTTGGGGGTAATTTAACCCTATAAATGCCAGTTTGTTTATGTAACTCCACAGTATTTTAATGGAAAAAAAATACAAAAACTCAAATAATATATTTTGATGGAAATAATAATATCAAATATTTTGCAGGGATTCTGACCCTCTAAATGGTCAAAAAACGACTGGACAAAAATGTCCCCAGGAACTCTTAAGGGTTCAAAGGAGAAGAGAAGTGTCGATAAGTCAGAAAAACAAAACACTGACTTTCTTCAGTTTTCACTCATTTACGACGACGATCAAATTTCACACCGGCTACTTAATGTGCGAGTAAAAAAAGCATCTGCCGAGCAAAGCGAGCGCTCAGCGAAGATTTGTGGATGCGTCTCGTCCTCGCTGGGTGACGGAGGGACAAAAACATCCACGATAAGTCAGAATCTGATCGGCGGAGTGAGGAGCCATCAGGAGCCAAAGCGAAGCCCCTTAAAAGTACAAATCTGCCTGCACGTCGCCGGGGAAACATAAAGGCTTCACAAGATATTCATCCGAATAATCTCCGCTCATTTCCTCTCGGCTCTCTGCTCGCGGCTCCAATAAAGGGATGGAAACAGAGGTAAGTGCCCACCTTCACCTTCAACACCCCCCGACTCACTCACTCACTCACTCCACAAACACTGAGGGAACCTTTGATTTGTGATGTTTGGGGGGGCAGCTCGGGGGGCAGAGGAGGCGGGAGGGGTCTCGCCTACCAAACACGGACCGCGTGACGCCTATGGCCTTGCAGCAGATAAGCTCCGTCTCCATCAGAGGTGTCGAAAGTATTCACATTCATTGCTCAGGTAGAAGTACAGATACAGAAGTACAGATACTAGGGTTTAAAAAGACTCAAGCCTTTTAATCAAGTAAGTGTAAAAGTACTGTAAAAAAAAAAAAAGCCATGTTTTTAAAGGCCATAATTGACTATAATGTTATGTTAAAATGGATATGTTGAAACATTTGGGATGCTCCTGTATCAGCTGCATTTGTGCCCATTGAAAATGAACGCGTTTTAGTACAATGCAAATACATTAAAGGGATAATCCAGATTTTATCCGTGTGACTCCAGCAACTAGACGGAACTACTTTCTGCAACACCAAGACTGGGCCGGAGCTCCGCTCACGGGACGCAGTGGAGGAAAAGTCACACTGATGAACCACACTGATGGTGAGTAGCTCATTCAACTTCATGTCAAAAAATCTGAACTATCCCTTTAAAGAATCATGTGTGTACTACTGAGGAATGGCATATGTTTATACTTCTCACCCAACCGATCAAATTCTATGCGGATGGAGCAATTATCTGGAAAGGTCTTTTTTAATTTTTTTTTTAATGATGACAACAATGAAAACAAGCTGAAATGAAATGGGAGTAACAAAGCTAAGCTATTTTTAAAATGTGAGCAGAAAGTACAAATAATTGCGTGAAAATGTAAGGAGTAGAAGTAAAAAGTCTCCAGTAAAGTATAGATACCCCAACATTCGTAATGAAGTATTTGTACTTTGTTACTCCATTTGCTCTCGTGATGCTGATGGGGGTTTTGGTGACCCTCCATGACCTTCCTCCTTATTCTTTCTGTTGTATTGTTTTGCTCGTCGCGATGTGAGCCTGTGTGTGTGTGTGTGTGTGTGTGCCTGTGTGTGTGCATGCTCGGCCCCCGGGCGGGGATTCACTAGTTTCTCCTCTCGTTTTGGCAGAAAGTGTCGCAAAACTTCTTCATTAGCAGAACTCCGCGTAAACATGCTCAAACATTCCGCCGTGACAGGCCGATGATCCCGTCAGTGTGCTCTCCGAGCGCCGCGTGCTTTAAACATGTTTGCTTGTCGCTTTTTCCACTGGAAAGCTCCGAGCCGCCCCGCATCAAACATGCTAATTAGACGAGCCCGTATCGCCGCCCAGCCGTTATTATTCAGAGATGTACAAAACAGCGGCGCCAGGAGACTTTGTGGCCCCCCCCTGCAGTGCCGGCGGCGCCCAGCAGGGGGCAGACTTTAGCCGCCCACAGCTCGGGCCGGGCTCCGCTCCGATGGGCGAGATAGAAAAACACCAGCATGTGTCAAGATTTGAGAGGCTGGATAAATTATCAGGCGGGCAGAAAATGCATCCTGTAAACGAAGGGACGGGGAAAGATAAATATGCACGTGGAGGAGGCAGGAAAAAAAAGGAGACGCTGAGGATTTTGATAAATGGCGGCGATAAGTTTATATGCAGAGATAAGATTTTGAAGCGAAGGGCGTGTCAGCCGGGGTTTAATCTCCATGCGGGACGTCTGAGGTGCGCCGAGCGTTTTGGTGCAGGGAGGCGGCGGCCGTGGCGGCGGCGTGTTGTGGGAGAAGGAGGTGAAAGGCGCTCCTCAACCCCGCTGTCTGCGCCATTAAAAATGCATGATCAAAAAGGGTGATATAATGTCATGGGAGCAGGCCGCCTCGCCGCGCCGCGCGCATGCAGAGAATGTCAATGCGCCGCCGCCGCGTGTAAAACACACCAGAGAGGAGAATGAAAAGGTCCCTCACCTTCACTCTGCGCCGCTCCCCCCCCCCAACCCCCCGGGACCGCGAACGTTTCCTCCCTCACCCAACAAATCACAGATGTCACACCTGATATTTATTTTTATTCATTACAAATGAAGGGAAGACGTGACTTCCTGTGTGACGGCGACTCGCCTGCTGCATCCACGGCCGTGTTAATTTGATTCAAAGCGGCGACGTTATCTCTTTCTTTTATACAACATCCTCCACAGATGTGGTTGATTTCCCCTCGGCGACGTCAGCAGGGATGGTGGGTGAGGTCACGTCGACCCAGAACGGTAACATGGAATGGAAGGAGCGTGGACAGTGGTGTGAACGGGGGCACAATTGTTTAGAAACGCGCTAAAGTGTCGTTTTTGGAGGCAAAAACGCAAGCTAAAGTGTCCCCTTGGTTGGGCAAACACACTAAATTGCCCTCTTGCCTTGTTAGAACATGGTAAGATGCCCTCTTGAGTGGTTAAAATATGGTAAAGGGGCCTCTGGAAGCAAAAATGCATGCTAGAGTGCTCAACTGGTTGGTAAAAAACACTAAACTGCCCTCTTGGGCGGAAAAAAACCCACTAAACTGTCCTCTTTGGTGGTGAAAACAGTGCCCAATTGGGTGGTTAAAATATGGTAAAAGTCCCTCTTTGGAGGCAAAAACGTGCTTTAAGGAGCCCCCCTGGCTAAACACACTAAACTGTCCTCGTGTGTGGTTGAAAGATGATAAAGTGCCCTTTTCGGAGGCAAACATGCGTGCTAAACGAAAAAAAACACTCTAAACTGCCCTCTTGGTTGGTGAAAATATGGTAAGATGAACTCTTGGGAGGCAAAAACGTGTGCGCGAAAGTGCTAATATGGTGTTGAAATGCACTAGAATAAGGAAATGGTAACTTTAATTTATTATCTATCAATCTATCTATCTATCTATCTATCTATTTATCTATCTATCTATCTATCTACCAACCTAACCTACGTACCTACCTAACCTCTATCTATTTATCTACCAACCTAAGGTACCTACATACCTATCTACCTACCTCTCTATCTATCTATCCATCTATCTATCTATCTATGTATCTATCTATCTGCCCTCTCTGATCCTCCACGAGTCCCTCCTGCCATCGTTTCAAGGTGTGTGTGAGTTTCCCTGAATAACGGCGGCGATCGGCCACCTCGCCCGGGCGGAGCGGCTGCAGATTATATATAATTCTGTAATGACGGCGCCGACCTGCCAATCACCGAGAACACTCGCAGCCCCGAGACCTCAGGTAGAGGGAAGACACGAAAGCCTGTAAAAGGCGCCGGTGGTCCTGAGCCTCTACGTGGAGATATGTGTGTGTGTGTGTGTGTGTGTGTGTGTTTGGTGGGATCATTGCGAATATTTTGGGGCGACCGGCTGCTGTTGTGCCTATTATGACTTGCGCCCGACACGTTCCACAGCTAAAATGTAGCGCTGAGTCCCCGCAGCGATGCGCGACGTCAGCTGTGTCGCATCCAGCGCTGAGATTTAATAGTGCAGAGATTGTCTGAGTAAATCCTGACAGCAGATTCTCAAATCAAACTATTCCTTCTCACGGATTTAAGAGTCATCTCAGTCGAATGGCGCTTTTCCACGACATGGTACCGCCTCCGTTCGGCTCTACTTTACCCGGTGTGGCACATGCTGTGTTCCCGCCCCTCCCTAAACGCAGAACACACGCTGAGCGTAGGGGCTCATCTTCCATAGGGGGGGGGGGGCATTTGCGTGAGGGGGCGTATGAGGCGCGTGTAGAGAGCCAAATCAGCTCGAGGAAGGAGAGAAAGGAGACTTGGAATCTGACCGCGCATGCTTCGCTGCAATGATTGACAGGACTCGCCATCTGACCAATCAGAGGGCGGCGCAGACAGAGACGGGCACTTTCAGAGCTTCAGGAGCCAAGAGTTGCCGTCAAGTCGTCCAAAAGACATCAGGAGCGAGCAAGAGGGGAAAATAGGCAAGACGAGAGGACGCTCGGGCTTCACTTGAAGGTGGGGAAGTTTGCGGCACAATTGACCTAAACTGCTCCTCATTAGATAGAAATCTCTGTCTCTGGTCTACGCCGGCCGAGCAAAAAGAGAAATGTTGCAAAAAGAGAAACGCTGCAAATTCATGAAGCAAAGCAAAAGTGCTCCCGGCCACTAGGGGCGCCAGACTGGGGGACGGACCAATCCTGTGGGATCGGCCCCCCTTTAAACACACGAGTGGGATGTTAAGACGTAGATGGAAATGTTTGTAACCATCTGGCGATTGATATTTAACTGTTTTTATACTTAATAAAGTTTGAGTAAAATCAAAAAATAGCAATTGTAGACTGTTGTAAATCGCTGCGCAAGAGGAGGCTTTTGCAAATAATGTTTTTTTTTTAATGAAAACAAAAAAGTCGTATATCGGTTGTTTTCTTCTAATGTTTAAGATTACAGCCAAGTGTTTCAAAACGACTTAAGGGGAAATGTGTGTTTTTATCCCACTATTCCAAGTCTTACTACATACTCCTTAAGACGGAATCTTAAACGGAAAACAATAATAGATCTCGCTCGTGTGTTTAGGTTCAAAGAGGGTCCGATCCCACAGCATTGGTCCATCCCTCAGTTTGCTGCCCCCTAGTGGCCTGGAGCACTTGCGTTTTGTTTCGTTTCTTGCAGCGTTTGTGTGTTTGCAGCGCTCGCAGCTCTCAGCCACCGCGCGAGTCTCTGCTCAGACTGGAGAGTGTTTTTTCCCGGCAGTCCCTGATTAACATTTATTGAACGTCTTGTTAACGCCCTATGAATTCACCTCCGATGAAAAAGGAGTTGTAAAATGACTTGTTAAATTGGCAGTTGTAAACAAGTTCAGATTTGTTTATTTATTTATTTCAGTTTTAAGTTAGTTTTATTTAATATTTATTTATTTCAGGTTCAATTTTTTTCATTCTCTTTGACTCATACAGCCAAACCACTTCATCTATACTAAGGTTGTCAGTTAAAGTGGCATGCTGTTGTACGGTCATTTTGTACCCATAACGCATTTGGGATGAGGCGGGCGGCGGGGGTTGGGGGGGGCTTGAAATTAAATTTCGTTGTCATAGTGACACGGCAACGACACACCCCTCGTCTTCATTGTGACGTGGCTACAACTGCTGTTTGTGACGCTTTGTTGCGCCGCAAGAACTCATTTGGTGAGCTGTTTGTGTTCTTGTTGCATTTCCCGTGGTCGCCGTGACGACACTGGCAGCGCTCAGAAACAATCAGGAGACACCTGAGTGTTAGATCACATTGATGAAAGTGAGCTGTGAGAGCTCGAACGTGGCCGTTTGCTCGCTGTTCCAGCGGGGACGCCATGACGATAGAATACGATTCTCCGATAACGCCGGATCCGACATGAACTGGCGGCAGATAAGATAGTAATCAATGATATTCTCACCTGAAAAGCTTTAGTGACATGAAATTGCACACACACCTCATTGCTGGTATATTTAACCCTTAAGAGTTTCTGGGGATGTTTTTTGTCCAGACCACTTTTTATTTTTAAGCCATTTTGACTCCTGAAAAAATAAGAATGCCTCAAATTCAATGTTGCTGCCAATCATTGACCATCTGAGGCTCTAACAATAATAATAGTAATAATAATTCTGAAATCCTCATTGAATTGTATTTTATGGAAATTATTTGAGTTTCTGTAATTTTTTCAGTTAAAATACTAGGTAATAAAAATAAAGACACTGGCATTTAGAGGGTTAAAAAATAGATTTATCACAGCATTTGTTCGGGAGGGGATGTTTTCAGTCCCCAGGGACAATTAAGAACGTTTTTTTTCAGGAACTCTTATGGGTGAAACTGCTGCAATTTGCAGACGCTCCCTCTGGCCGTCAGTTCCTGTATCCAATCTAATTGCAGCTCTAAACGCCCCCCCCCCCCCAACCACCTCCACGTCCCAGCAGGGGGTCCTCACTATCAGCTTATACCCCCCCCTGTTATCTCCACTCACATGCGGGGGGGCAACGACGCCGCAACTTAGAGACAAAAAACAAAGCGGATAAACATCTCCAATGACGAGGACTCTGACTGTTTCTACCCATCAGCCATCAGTGTTTCCTGCCAAAAAAACAGGTTAAACTTTAATAAATCACGGCTGAACTGATGTCAAATCCTCCCAAAAAAATGTGAGGATTCAAACATTAAATTGCTCCTTTACGTGCCAAACACAGCTCATTGTGTTTGTCTCTCTGAGCCTGTTTGGGCATAAAAGAGATATAAAAAATTAGGCTTGTTCACAAAAAGAAATACTTAACCTCGTTATAATAAAGATTAGAAAAAAGAAAATTCATTCAAGTTGAATTTCCAAACTTCCCTTTTATATTATATTGTATATGTATACGTGTAAGTACCCCCCGGAGTACCTCCAAGTACCCCCAGCTGTACTCTGTGTAAGAACACTCAGCACAGATAACGATCGCTGCATCTTCTGCTTATTTGCTCTTAATTTGGTCCAGAGAGTCGCCTCAGATCCTGCCTTCAAAACAAAAGCACCAATGTTCTTTATTAGGTACAAATCCTTCATTTTTATCAACGTTGTGTTCCCTTGTTCGCTTGAAAACATAAAGCCTGAAATGTTTTTTTGTGTGTGTGAAAATAAGCACATGTTTTGAATCTCCATGGTTACGCTCTGGCCTGGGGGGGAAAAAAAGTCTCACCATAAAATGTTGCCCTCTAACATTCCCATTAAAATCTGAAAGCAGCCACTGAAAGAATAACACCCACCAATAAGAGGACAAAGGTGAAACAAAATGGTGGATCCTTTGAAATGTTTCATTTTCTCTTTCATGATTCCGTGTGATTGGAGCTCCATTGGGCCCCTCCATAATTACAATGCTAAATTCTGAGTTTTGACATCTTTGGGGTCCGGGGTCAGTCCGCGAAGCCGGTGAATGAGGGAGGAAGGGTCTCCCAGCGCTGTCTGACTCAACGGAAAGTGAAGTGGAATAACTGAGTGAACTGGCACATTATAAAATCAGCCGTCCCAGCGCATAAAGAGACTATTGTCAGCGGAGCCAAGTGATTTTTTCTGTATTTTGTCACATTGTGTTCCCGTTGGTTGCGCATGAAATGATGAAATGAATTAATTCTAATTGTTGCTCCATCTCCGACTTTTTTCTGTTCATTGGAATTTATTACAGACTTTTAGTTTATGAAGCGGCCGTGCTTCGTAAAATCTCAACACATCCTCGCACATCTGTCTGACTAACAGACGTAACATTGAGTCATTTGTTGCTCTGTACTATAGTTTATACCTTAATTCGGCATCGTGTTGGTAAATGTGAGCCCCTCCCCTCATTTATGAACCAAGTGAGCCCGACCAGCTGCTAAGGTGAGGTGACCAGATTTCTGAAATTAAATCCAGGGACGAGAACTCTGCTCTACTTTTTCTTCTCTAAAGGCGGTGTGCGACCGGTTACCGTAATAACTGTTGTTCTGCTCTGGGCGCAACATGCTCCCTCGCGCTTTCTGCTTCCTACCTGCCTACCGTAATAACTGTTGTTCTGCTCTGGGCGCAACATGCTCCCTCGCGCTTTCTGCTTCCTACCCGGCTACCGTAATAACTGTTGTCTGCGTGCAACATGCTCACTCGGGCTTCCTACCCGGCTACCGTAAGAACCGTTGTTCTAGATAACATGCACGATTTTTTTTCTCAATCATAAAACACTGAAATCGGGGACATTTTGGGGACAGCTTTAACCGGGGGACAGATCATCCAAAGCGGCGACTGTCCCTGGAAATCAGGGATGTCTGGTCACCTTATGCTAAGGCTAAGGCTAAAGCGTAAAGAGCCCTCTATCCATCCATCCATCCACTTTGGCTAAGTGGTGCATGCTGGGAGTGTCTCTGCCTCTCTGTACTCATCGGCCCCGTGGAAGCGCTGAGCTTCTCCTTCTTTCATCAGCGTGGATTCCTCTCGGCCGCTCACTCTGCCTCCCGCTCATCTCTTCTGATAGTCTGTCTTTCCCATCGCCGTTGCAGAAATCATGACCGGAGTGCCAAAAGCCCGGCTCACGCCATTAGCTTTTAACACGTTGGGACCTGAGTGATGCGGCGGAAGCTGCCCTCGGGCACACACACAGCCGAGATCAGTTTATACTCCTTAAGACGGAATCTTAACAGCAGCGGGGGGGATTTTAAATCTGTCCTTGGAACGGCAGATCTGTTAACAACCAGGCATTGTGAGCTACAAACTATTCCCATAACGTTGTCAATGATCTGCCGTCTCACAAATCAGAGCGGTCGTCTGCGCGTTCCTTTATCAGCATGCTGTCAGACTCGCCTGCGCTTGTTTATTCCGCGCAGCTCCGGGAGGAACAACCTGAAACCCCCCCAAGCCCCCCCCCGAACCCCCCAACCCCCTGGTGGAGAAACACAACTTTTGAGCTCATCAAAAATACAGCAGCATCGCCCCTCTCCAGGGTTTGGATGTGTCCCTGAAGAAAGACGGGGGAGAATCAAACTGGACACCCCTCCCCCCACCCCCCCGACAACCCCCCCCACCCAGGTTCCTCACCCATCCTCTCTTTGCAGCCTCAGCAGCTTCGCTCTGTATTCAGCCCACACCAGTAACCATACTGGTGGGGGCACTCCCGCAGGGCCTTCTTCGTCTTCTCCTTCTTCTTCTTCTTCTTCTTCTCCTTCTTCTTCTTTCTTTTCCCCCCCTCCTCTTATTAACATTCCGCTCAGCATCCGTTCTGACTGCTTGAGCCACAAGAATAAATTGGGAATAGCCTTTGATACGGGAGTTGAAAACACTCCCAGGGAGTTCAGAGACACAAGACGCAGAGTTTCGTAATCGCGTGCAGGCAGAGCGCCGCAAACATCCCCCCCCCCCCCCCC
>CAESWR010000044.1:117897-133037 GCA_903171835.1 Mullus surmuletus | reverse complement strand
GCTGCTCTCCTCTCCTCTCCTCTTCAGAGCGAGGAGGCACAAAGATAAATGGAAGTCTGGGAGGAGCTGCCCGCGCTGTGTGAGGCGTCACATCCATCAGCGCTGAAGCTGCTCCCTGCTGGATGAGGGAGAGGCTGAGATCCTGCTGGCGGTGCAGCCCAGCGCCGGGGTCGACCCGCTCTGAGGTGTGAAGGCGCCTCAGGAGGGGGATGAGATTATAAATAGCACAGGTGTGTGTCCGGCTGCGAGCTTGCGAACAATAGGCCGAGGGCGGAGCAGCGAGTCACGTGACCAACAGGTTCCCTTATCAACGAGTCCAACAAACAAAACAGCATAAATAATGAGCCCAACACTGAGCGCCACCCACACGGGGCACAAACTGCTTCCTTTCAGCTGCAGCTGAGCAGTGACGGGCTGCGCTGGGTTTGCACGCTGCCACCGCCTAAATTACTACCCGTATTTGCTGGGATGGCAACTTAAACACACTGTAGTGTGTGTGTGTGTGTGGGGGTTAATGATGTGTGTGAGGGCCATGATGTGCGAGGAGGTGGAGGCGGCGTGGAGTTGGTTGAGGTGCTCGGTTTGTGCTTCTGTTCTTCCTGTCTTGTTTCATTTCACTTTCCTCCTCTGAAGCTCCCTCTCTCCATGTCACCTCACTCCGCTCTTCTCCCCTCTCATTTATTTAGTTCTCTCCGCTCGGTCTTCTTCCTCATGCCCCCACGCCGTCTGACAGCTGAGCGGGTCAGCGATGCACTGACATCCTGTTAGCCATAGGGGGCGACGCTTTATTTCGGCTGCGTTTGGTTGAGGTGGATTTCGTTGTTGAAACAGGGCCATTGACTACGTTTCCACTCTGTCCACATTGGGGTTAAGGTCCATACTGCAATTAGTGAAACATTGGGAATAAGGCGTTTCCATGGTGATCAAACAGGGTTGTTCCTGTCTCCACGGTGATTGTAACCAATGGTGATATGGCGATCAAAGCAGCCACGCACGGAGAAGGTCTGCTACAAACCCTGCTTGGCGTAACTTCCCGCTCCCCTTTTTGTGGATCTGTTTATCCCGCTACTTTCTAGCGTCTCCAAATGCCAGGATGTTTGTGTCTTTCATCACACTGATGAAGTGATTGGTTTCCTCCTCACTCCAAAAGTGTGGCGTGGTGTTGCTCTCGCCTTTGGCCATGTTTACAAGGAGTTCCTGGACTCCAAAGACCAAGATTCCTTGCTGATAGAACATGAACACAACACTAATTCATCTTCCTTTTGATGTGGAGATCCTGATAGGAGGAGACATCATCACATGTTCACCTTAGAGAAGGAGGAACCAGGGGGAATATTGGAAACATTTAAATAAAATATATTCAATTGATGTTAACATGGCCGGAATTACTTCGGCTACAAGCAGGAAGCTATTAGTGAAAATCCCTGTGTTTTTTCATATTGCAATATATATCGCAGGGTTAAAAAAGAAAATCGCAATGTACATTTTTTCCAATATCATGCAGCCCTAATGTGTACAAAAACCAACCAATCCAGAATTCAAGTCAATTCTGCTGTTTACAGACTCAATGTCTGTCAGACTCAATGAGAAGAACAACTACAATGATAATAACAGCCCAATGGTGTCTGCGCCCACCGTGGTTCTGTGATGGTGGACAGCGGAACACAGGAAAGTGTTTTTAATGGGAGGGATGGCAGCTCTGATAGACAAAACACATGATCTAACTGAAGAGAACAAGTGTATCAGCAGAACCCCAGAGAGTTGGATCCCTGTCTCTCTCAACTTGCTGCTTTTAAGGGGAACGAGCTGATGAATGTTGACTGAGGCGTCCCACATCGCACGGCTTACTGTGTCATTACGCTTCCTTCAGCGCTCCTCCACATCCACTCAGCAGAGCAGCAGTCATTAGTGGAATTACTCCTGGGTTTCATCCCAAAGCTTTCAACCCCAGTTTTAATCGTTTCTCAAAGGAGCGAGTGTCATCGGCGCTTTATGCAACATTAGCAGGGAGCAGGGAGCAGGACGCCACCGCCACCGCCACCGCCGCATCACAGAGACGACTGCACCAATCTCACCCCATTTGCAGCTAATGAGCTTTGTTTACTGTATACTATATGTATTCATATACTGTTTGATGGGGGGGGAGGGATGGGGCAAACTTTGGTTTATTATTATTATTATTATTATTATACTTCAGGTACATTTGTAATTCTATTAATATTTAACTTTTGTAATTTTTGTAATATTTGGTTGTAACTTATCTTAATATTCTTCACCTTTTGTATTGGAGCCATGTGACAAAAGAATTTCCCGCAAGGGATTAATAAAGTATATTCTATTCTATCTCCTCGTTTTTGTTGTTTCGAGCAGAAAGCCAGTGTCTGGGCGCTGTGTCTCCTGCTCACCGCTCCACAGGGAATCAAAAGGGAAAGCAACAAGTCAGAGTTTATTCCTGTGAACCAGAGATCAAACCACTGAAGGTCTGCTCACATTTACTTTAACTGCTCCATAATTCAGAGGCTCACATGATATTTCGGCCCTGCGCAGCTAAAATATACAACTAGCTGTTAAGTAAAATGACAAAAATGTGAATATCTGTTGCCAAATTTGTAGATGTAGCAGTAGTACTACACATAGAAGCAGAGACATTTGGTTGTGTTTTTTATTCCCCATCAGGGCTTTCCTGCCTGACTCAGCTTTGTTTCCATCACATCCTTGCCACTGGCAACAGAAAGTTATTCCGGGAATCTTGGTGCCGTGATCCAAGGCGTGAAAAAACCCCCACCAAAGAGTCCACAGAGGAGCTCATGCATCAGCCAGCTTTATCAGAGTACGTGAAAACCACAGGGCTGCTGGATAAGCTCCTCCCTCATCATTACTCCTCCCTCATATGTGATCGGATAGTGAGAGCGTGGACCCGCCGCCGCACCAGCTGGTCTCGGTGCTAAACTCATGCTCAACCAGTGGGCGCATGCGCCATAGAAAAAGGGCACATGGGCATTTTTGACACCCAAGGGGGCATTTCATCATGTTTGAACCAGCCAAGAGGGCAGTTTGGTGTGTTTTGCCAACCAGGAAGGCACTTTGGCACACGCTTTTGCCCCCAAAGAGAGCATTTTGGCACATTTTTCAACCACAGTGCTGAACTCTAAATTACAGAAGATCAACTATAAAGAGGTATGATGTCACTGACATAAGGCTTCTACAGAGAGAGCGTGATGGGGGAGGCGTGACGCCATCATCTGACCACCTTCCAATGATCCTGGAGGAGCAAATCCAAGAGGAGAAGAGCAGCGTCTCATGTCATGAAATGCTCAGGCAGGCGGATAGTGACGCCTTCACACACAGCATGAGGACCAAGATCCTGGTTGATCCAGGTCCACTCCTCAGGGGGAGAGAGCCAAAGAGAGCGGATACGGAGCCAGCTGCTCGGAAAAAACTACACCACTTCACGCTTCAGCAGCCGACAAATCAGAATCACAAAGAATCCACTAATCACCGTTCTCCTCGCCGCCGCCGGGAGCATCTACGCCTCCAGGAGTTATCAACTCACACACACACACTTCTGCAGGACAGCCAGCAGTGAGCAGAATGAGTTCAAATGCTAGCTGTGACATTTAGCTGTGATCCAACCACCAATCTGCATATTTTATCAAACAAAGGGTTGGAGTGGACATAACCAATCAACCCATGATGAGTTTTCCCAGGATGCACTACAGATGTAATGTAGATGAACGACAGATGATGCTCATCACACCAAAAACTATCCTCCTGAACTAAATGATTCAGTCGGGACTTTGGTCTTCCGACCTTTAAGATTCAAGTATCTTCAAGAAGGACGACAGAGAGCCGACTGGGGGTTTTAAGTTAATCATGAAACGCTTTTTGCTGCTCTGATTGATGTTCGATGAGAGAAACATCACATTTGTTACTGCATGCACTGCGTCACGCTCGCTGATACTTGAGTTCATGCAAATGAAGTTCCTAATAAAGACTAAGACTGTTTTAAATGCCTGAACGATAAAAGCTGCTTCAATCCATTTCATACCAGAGGTGATTCAATCATCATCTTCCCACACAAGTTTTTCTTTTGCAGATGAAATATTAGGTTTTCAAAAAGTTTAAGCCTTTTTTTTTATTGCCTAATGTTGTCGAAGAAAGATAAAATTCTACACAGTCTCTGCTGGAAGTGATTTGATGCTGCCGGTGTTTGCTCAGACTCTGAAGCCCACATGGGGGTACGGGGGGGGGGGGCGTTTATCTGCCTGGATTTACAGCGGCCGTTAGCGAGCCGCATCTCCCAGGAGGAGCCAATGAGACGATTGTGCTGCCGCAGCAGAATTGATGCTGGGGGAGAAACTTTCCCTGCGACATTTCCTCCACTTCACATGAGTAACTATCACCTCCGAAAATCACTGAGAAGGAAATTCACCCCCCCCCCCCCCCTCAGTTGACTGGGTCCAGCTCTCGGCTGTGTGCTTGAAGTTTGAAATGAAATGATTCCTACCTTCTCCATCTCGCCGCTCTTCCTCTTGCGCGCCGGGCGGCTGATCTTGACGGTGACGGCGCTCTCCTCGCCCTGCCGCCGCAGCGCCATGCGGTTGGGCTGCAGCGGGCTGAAGGAGATCTCCAGCTCGGGCCGCGGGAAGCGACTGGTGCGGCCGTTCTCGGTGGAGATCTCTGAGGAGTCCAGCACTGATGGGAAGCCGGAGGAGCCCTGACACACACACACACACATTTATTTTAAGGCTTTTTACTCCTGTTATTTTTGCTTATGTTATCTGAATTACATCTTTCTCATTTTAAATATATTTTATTCATCTCGTCCATCTCTTATTTCTTTTCATTTCCAACCATTTGATTCTCTCTCTCCCTCATGCACAGTCGAGCTGGCAGCACCTCTTCATTCATTTGCTGCGTGTTAATGTATATGATGAGCGCAGCATAAATAATCACTGATTCATCGGTCGGTTATTAAACCACAGACGAGCGAAGTTCAAACTTGAGATTAGAGCTGGCCGATATATAGACATAAAATAATATCAATAATTTTTTAACAAGATATGGAATGAGTTAATATCGATTGTAGCCCTATATAGTATATTTGTTAGAAAGGAGAAGAAAATCTGCATTTTGATTTAAAAAAGCTATTCAGTTGTCAAATTAACCTAACAAGATATGATAAGAAAAGTAAAAAATCTGCCTATTTAATTTTTGGGGCTATCTTTATTAACATATTTCTTAAATGTACACCTTACATGGAGCTTTAGAAATTCAAGAGTTACTGCTGTTCTTTTAAAGTATTTGTTATGTTTAAATTGCTATTTGAACAGCTGAGTTTGAACCAGGTGAAGAAATATTTATTTGTTTTTGCAGCTGTTCACTCAAATAGCTGGTTTCAATAAAACTAGTTGTGACACGTCATAATTGACTTGGACTGAACATTTAGCTCACTTTGCAGAGAAAATATCGGGATATGTATCGTATATCGATATTCAGCCTAAATATATCAGGATAGGAGTTTAGCTCCATGCGGCTCAGCTGTGCTGGAGCTCCCGTCTGATGTGTCTGGAGCCTCACCTGGCTGCTGACCGACGCTCGCTTCCCTGCAGACTTCCTCTGAACGCTCTGACTGCCCGAGTTCTCGCCCGGGGTCACGCTGCTTCCCACATCTTTAACCTGAGAGACACACACACACACAGGTTATTTCTGTCTGCGAGCTGCACATTCCACAGGAGACCATCTGAGGACGCAGACAGACCGCGGCAGCTTTAACACTTCATTTGCAAACACTTTAGAACTACAGACGAATGTTGCACTCTAAATGCAAATCAGACGCATTCGCCGGGAATAAAAAGGTGCGAGATGACATTTGGCAACTCTGTGGGCGTCGCCGAGCAGTAGCTGGAGATCAAAGAGCAACTCACCTCCTTCAGCTTCTCCTCTGGGCCAGGAGCTCCCACCTGAGGAACACACAGGACACCTCGTCAACACCAGCTTCCTGTGACAGCGTTGCATTGTGGGACAGCCGAGAGGCCGTACTGCAGGACGGATTACTTTTATGGTCTCCCCAAGAAAAGTTATTCCAAACCTCAGCTGCCCGTGTGCCGAGGAATAGCGGGAAGCGAGCGCTCCATCTCTGCATCGGCTCCCGCTGATCCTTTTGTTGGTTTATAAAGATCTTAATGTCTCAGTTCCAGCTGTTTATCAGATCAGCTGTTATGAACCTCTCAGGTCTTCTGTTAGTGGCGTTTTAATAATAACAGCCAGAGGTGGAACACAAAGCCACGGTGAGGCGGCCTTTCATCACCATGCACACTGCAGGGAGGGTTGATGTTTTTAAGAGCAAACTCAAGACCTCCCTTTTCAGTTTGGCTTTTAATTGAAGCTTAAATATTTATTTATTGACTATTTATCATTTTGATCTCTTTCACTGTTTTGGCAGTTGGTATTTTTATTGTGCTTTTAACGTAATTATATCATCCTCTCTCGTTTGCCTTTTAGCAACTTTGTGCTAGTTGGCATCTGTTATTATAAATGTTATGTTCATGTTATTCTGTTAGGAGGAGGAGGAAGAGGAGGATGACGACACACACGTTTGTCATTTTACTTGTGTTTGGGATTGTTTTCCCTCTTGCAGCTCTCTCAAGTTTCCCATCTCAAATGAATGTAGCTGAAACGTTGCCACCCGACAGCTGGCCGATCGGAACATCAGGACTTTACTTCTACATCGATCAGGAAAGGTTTGGACGTCCTGTACCTGCAGGGCGACTTCCTGTGGCCGGGCCGCTGCAGCCTCCAGCTGCTCCCTCAGCTGGTTGATCTGCTCCTCCCTCTGCAGCAGAGCGGCCTGAAGCTCGGCCGCCCGCTCGCCATCCTGCAACACAAGACGCACCTTCTCACCTTTCAGCAACATCTCACACAAACATCATCAAGTGGGGGAAACTGATTCTTTCTTCATCCGAGACGTTGTTGCGATGACCTCCTCAGCATCGCACCCACACTGAACTCAACCTCTGAGTCAAGTGATCTGATCCAAGTGACCTCATGTTTTAGGATCACTGGACTGAGATTTGATGTTGTTCTCCTGCACTGAGAGCCACACTGAGCTGGATCACAGCAATGCAGCTGTTCTACTGGTACCAGTTTGGGAACACAAGGATGCGTAGCCGCACACGCACACAAATGTGAATTTTGAGCTAAAGCTGCTGATAAGACTTTGCCCAACATTCCGGATCTTTAAAAGTCAGCGGAACTCGTCTGTGCAAAGTTGCCGGCCGGGCCGCAGCTGAGTCGCCGGCAGGTCCGGGCTCTCGCTTCAGCAGCTTTGACCTGAATCGATACGGACACAGCAGGTGTGTCGCTCTGACAAACGATGAGAGACGGCAGCTGTGACGTCTGGACAGGAGTGGAGGTGAGGTCACCTGAGGACGCTCTCCAGCCCCGGGCGCGATGGACACTCGGCTCTGTGTTTGTCTTTGATGTTTGAGGGGGACCTTGGACACACAGCTCTCACGCTGGCGTCACACTGACCTCTGGTGGCGGCGGAGTGGCGTCCTGCTGCAGCTGCTGGATCAGCTGATCTTTCTCCGCTTGGCTGGAGAGAAGCTTCTGCAACTGCACCTCCAGAGCAGCGACCAGGGTGTCCCTCTCACTCCTCCACGTCTCCATGGTCTGCTCCTTGTTGGACAGCTGGGACTCCTGACACACACACGCACACACACAATGTACTTGCTGAGAACTTTTTAGAAGAGTTCCAAAGTCCAGGAGGAGCCTCCTACCAGGACAGGGATCATTAAAGGTGCAGCGAGAAGTGGTGGCGAAGGTACCAAAGCTTTCTTTTGTTAAAATCTTGGATGAAAAACAAATAAACCAACGACATTCAAATTTTGTCAGACGCTGCAATAGGTCACCAAGCATTTTCAGTGGATCACTTTCTAAAATGATTTTCAGCTCAGACCTTCTCCTGCCCTCTGACCTGTGGAATTTGTGTTTTGTGATCAGACAGAGTTTGTGAAAATGGAGGTTCTCCTCACCAGCTGGCTCTGCTGCCGCATGTAGCGCTCCCGGTCCTCAGCAAACCTCCTCATCTCCTGGTTCCTCTTGTCCTCGGCCTCCTTCACCTGGCCCATCAGAGACAGCTTCTCCTCCTGCCACCTTCTGCGCTCTGCCTGGTGTTTCTCCGCATTCAGCTGTGAGCACAGAGACGGTGTTCCTCAGGAGGACGCTTTTGTTTAAGCCATAGAAGCTGGAGGGGGAGGAGAAGCGGCGCCTAAGCGTCTCCCGAGTCCCCGAGTTACCTTCAGACTGTCCTGAGCCCGAGCAGCCTCCTGTCTGGCAGCTTGGAGATGATCTGACGGACTCTCAATCTGATGGTGCGTGAGGGTCCCGCGGTTCTGCTGCAGCAGCAGACCCTTCAGGCTCTCCACCTCTGAAACGGCCCAGGAACCGAGAAGAGGGTGATGACAGCAGACCAAACACAGCAGCTCTGGCTCAGAGATGGTCAGACACACGGAGAGGAGCAGCCGCCCTCTTACCTATGGAGAGCTCCTGGACCAGGCTGATCTTCTCCTCCAGCAGCTGCTCCATCTGCTCCTGCGTCTCCTCCTGCTCCAGCAGAGTCGCTCGCATGTCCTCCACCACCTGCTGCTTGGCCTCCAGATCTGAACACAGACCAAACAAACCCCGGCCTCTCACTTCAGAAAGTGTGCAAATGTTCAGTACCTGCGTGTACTTGAGCCCAGTTACACCAGAAGAGTTACTGCATCTTTGACACACACACACGCACGCGCACACACACAGGTGCATCTCTGTGTGTAATAGATCGATATAAAGTGCACCTGTAGATCCAAAGAGAGCATCTCCAACCATTCCCACAGCAAGTCTCGACTGCTCCTCAGGTTTGTTTGTGTTACGCTAACAACAGTTAGCCTCATGCTAGCATGTTCAACATTTTTTATTTCAATTCTTTTTTACCTTTGCAGGCTTCCTTGTAGAGCTGCTGACTCTGATCAGACTTCCTATCTGCTGATTGTTCCTAAAGAGAGAGACAGAGAGGCGTGTGAAGGAAGGAGCGATGCTGGCCTGCAGAGCTTCTTCTTGTTGGAGGCGTTCTGACCACTCGGAGCTGCTGGATGCTTCTGTCTCGGGCTGCCAGCTCCGACTGCAACTGC
Source organism: Mullus surmuletus (assembly GCA_903171835.1). Taxonomy (NCBI): domain Eukaryota; kingdom Metazoa; phylum Chordata; class Actinopteri; order Syngnathiformes; family Mullidae; genus Mullus; species Mullus surmuletus. The sequence continues at coordinate 123,864 of CAESWR010000044.1, read as the reverse complement.
TTCTTGACTTTGTCGGCGTCAGACAGCTTCTGCCGCAGCGTCTTCTCCTCCTCTTTCATGGCCGAGATCTTGGGGGCAGAGACAGCAGCTATGTGAGAGCTGCTCCTCTGGAGGGGAGAAGTTGTGCCGGTGATGGAGCCTACCTCCTTCTGGATCTGCTGGATCTGCTTCTTGTAGTCGGCCAGCTTCTCCCGCAGGTCCGAGGCCTCCTCCCGCTGCCTCTCAAGCTCGTGGCCGAGGCTGCTGACTTTGTCTGAGTCCTGCTGGGACGTTTCCTTCAGCCTGGCAGAGGAGGTCAGACAACAGTCAGCATTTGGGAGGAGAACCCACAACCCGCCGTCTTGTTCTCACGCACAAATGTGGAAAATAAGTTGATATGCTAGTTAACTCAGTGTGTGTGTGTGTGTGTGTGTGACCTGCTGATCTCCTCAGCCCTCTTCTCCAGCTCGATGTCCTTCTGAGCGATGGCCTCGTGAGCCACGGCGAGCAGCTCCCTCCTTCTCTCCACCTCACGGCGCCGCACCTCCTGCGCCGCCTCCAGCGCCGCCTGTGCCTCCAGCTCCGCCCGGGCCTCCTCCTCCCCCCGCCGCTGCAGGGCCTCCTGCAGGTCGGTCTGCAGCGATGCGGCGCGCTCCTCCGCCTCCTCCAGCTTCCTCTGCAGCTCTGCGGATGCTCTGCTCTCCTCGGGCTGCTGCCTATGCTCCTCCATAGTGTTGACCTTTGCCCTCAAGGTCGCGACCTCAGCCAGAAGGTTAGAGTTCTGGCTCTTGAGCGCCTGAGTCTCCTCCAGCTGGGCTCTGAGCTGCTCGCATGCTTCCCTCTCCTCCTCCAGTTTGACCTTGAGCTCCTCCAGCTGCTCTTGTGACCTCACTTCCTGTCCTGGCAGCTCCTCTGCAGACTGCCTTTGCCCTTTGACCTCTGTGGGAGCAGCCTTTTCCCGCTCATGTTGAGCTCTGAGCTCCATCAGCTCTGCTCTCAGCTGGGCTGCACGCTGCTCAGATGTGATCGTCTGCTGCTCCAGCTGCTCCGCCTCCTGTCTGTGGAGCAGCTGCTGGTCGGCTAACTGGCGCCGCAGCTCCTGCAGACGCTGCTCTCCGCTCTGGCGTTTCTCCTTCTCCTCGGCCAGTTGGGCCCGGAGCTCAGATGCCTCCTCGCCGAGCTGAACTGATGGCGCTGTGGGTGGTACTTCTTGTGTGAGGGCGAGCACCTGGCAGCTCTTCTCCTGGATCTTCTCTGAGTGTTTGGCCTCTCGCGCCCGAGCTGCTTCTAACTTGACGGATGCTTGTTCGGCTCTCTGTCGCTCACTGGAAACCTGCACAGATCAATCAAAGAACGCCAGTAAAAAGTCATAGCAACTAAAAATATCATTAAAAACTAGGGGTGTCCTGATCCAATATGACGATCGGATTATATCGGCCTGCATCTAAAATCTCCAATACAAGCAGTCCATTCCAGACTCCGCTCCAGCACTTCTAGGATTTATTGAGGTTATTTGTATTTCAATCAATTGTAGAATATTCTTCTGTTTAAGGTTCAAATATATGTGAGCCATTGGTTGAAAATAAATGGGTCCGTTTTTCCTCATAGCTGCTGTTGCTCTGTTTGAGTAATATCACTTGATCGAGCCTTTTCTAACATTCCATACTACAAAATAAGTCAATGAAAGTATGTATGATTCCTGCTGATATTGCATCAGACTGCTATCAGCCAATACTCGAGGCTGCAATATTGGTATCATATCGGCAGTGAAAACGCTGTATCGGGACACTCCTAACCAAACACATATTAACAATATTATCACCAAGTAAATCAGGATACAGAACAGAACAGTAAAAGAGCAACATTAAACAATATTCCATATTTTAAGTCCTAACCTGTTGCTCTGCGGCCTCCAGCCTGCCACTGAGCTCGCTCACTTCCTGTCTCAGAGCGTCACACTCCTGCTTCCTCCTCTCGCTCTCCTTGGCGAGGCTGGCGGCGGCGTCTTCTCTGGCTCTCCTCTCAGCTTCCAGCGCCGCCAGAGCTTCGTCTTTGGCTCTCCTCTCCTCTTCCAGGGAGGCGGCGTGGCGCTGTGAAGAGATGCTGGCTCCTCCCACCTGCAGAGATGATGGCGGTCTGAGTGTTGCTCATGTGGTGATGAAGGCGCATCGTCATAACTCGCCAAATGAAGAGCATAAGGAGGAGGTGTCACCTGCGCAGAGCCCGGCGAGCATTCAGTCTGCAGCTCTGCGACTCGTTTCTGCAGGCGCGAAAGCTCGGATGTCTGCTGCTGGAGCTGCAGAAGAAGCCTCCTCTTCTCCTCGTCCTCGCCAGCTGCGGCTTCACATGGAGGAAACACTGAAAAGAGAAGAGGATTCTGGGTAACTGTCCACACTGGGAAACAAGTACGATTTTCTATAGAGTAATCTGATGAATCGCGCTGAAAAAAATCATCCAGAATTTATCACATAAAATAGAACGTTGAGGACATTTTTCTTCATAATTCACTGAAAAACGATGCATACTTTGAATTGACTGGTATGGTTTTAGTTACCAGAGGAGGCTTTGTGATTCTGCTGCTCTCCCGCCTCTCTTTCAGCTGCTGCTCCAGATGAACTCAGACATGTGCGAGCGGCCTCTGCGGCTCTCTGGATGTCCACCACTTCAGAGGAGAGGGAGTTCAGAGAGATCTCCTACAGGAGGGAGGAGGAGAAGAGACAAACGACAAAGCAAAACATTGTAGAAATTAGTCGGGGAAATCAGCAAGCACGTGTCACAATGTCAACAATGTTCCAATTCCCACAGCTCTCAGAGGCGAGCGATGGGCCAATCACAGTCAAGATAATAACTGAGGACACGTCAGACGTGAAGTGATCGGTGAACCTAATGTCAATGGAAAATGTTTTATTCAAAGTGAATATTAATGAGTCACACAGATGGCTGTTATTCATCCTGTGTTTGATGAGCAGCATCGTTACCATGGTGACCGGGACAGAGCCAGACATCTTGTCAACGAGGTTCTTGAAGATCTCCAAGCGGCGCTCGGCTCGCTCCTCCAGGATTTCTCTCTCCCTCAGCAGGCGGTTGCTGCGCACACGCACACGCACACGCACACACACACACACACACACACACACACACACACACACACACACACACACACACACACACACACACACACACACACACCAGGTGTGTCTGAGCCTACAAACAAGTGAAGGTTTCTTGTTTTTGATGGGAAAAATAAAAAAGTCTCACTCAAAATCGTTCTGCATTTGGGAGAAAAGGTCAGAGAACTCGCGGCTGATCTCCTCTCGGACCCGCGCCTCCAGCAGCACACTCTCTGCTCGCTCCTTCTTCAGCTCTAACTGCAGCCTCGCCAGCAACGCCACCTGCTGCTGCACCACAGCACAACCTCACGTTACGTTACACACCACGCCACACCTCCACTCATCATGGCACACTCTACAACACAGTGTGTCTGTGAACAACATGAGTGAGTCTATGAAAGATGGATGGATGCATTGATCATTGAGTGAGTGATGGATGAGTGTATGATAAATTGATGGATGGATGGTTGAGTAAGTGTATGACGGAGGGATGGATGGATGGATGGATTGATGGCTCTCAGGCAGCACTGACCTGTTGGGCTCTTCCCTCAGTGACAGCGTGCTCCTCAGCCTGGTGGTCTTGGTTGTGGTGGAGGTCTTGATCCACGGTGTGCTCCATCAGGCTCTGCTCTTCACCACTGTCCTCGTCCTCCTGGATCCCAGTCAAACCAGCACAGTCAGACACATCCTGCTTCCACAGCTGATAAACTCCCCTGCCAACCATCTGACACAACTGATTCATCTTCAGACTCGTGGTGAAAAAAATGACCACAGTGTTTAGGGGACAGAAAATAGAAAGTGACAGGAAGAAAAGTCACTCAGACACACACACCTGCACATCCTCCAGACTGCTCTCCCAGCCAATCAGTGAGCTCCTCCTGCTGCCCTGGGGCGTCATCCTCTCATCACTGCTGGTGAAGGAACCCTGACTGCCAGACCTGCAGGGCATGATGGGAAGAGGACGGGTGGACACAACCACCACCTGGAGAAGAAGAAACAACAACAAATATAAAGAGTGCTCTGTGTTCGGCTAAAGATTGATGTATTCCTGCATCTTTTAATCAGAAAATGGGAATATATCCGTAGATTAATGAGACCAAAAGTTAAACATTTCAAGCCTCTTTTTTATTTGTATAGTAGGGTTAGTGTTAGCCAATTTTCACATCTTTAAGATTTTCCCTTACTCCCTCTGCTCCCCCTCCTGAAGAGCTGCGTTTGTTGATGAGCTCTAAAGATCCGTGTAGGATCTCTTGGGTCAGGTTGCTCCTCAGCAGAAGTCAACCAATCAGTTTACGGCGAGCGGAAGCACTGAGGTTTACGTAAAGTTTAGCCCAGGTACGCACGACTCAGCACCTGAGGAGGCTTTGGCTGCAGCAAAGAGAAGAAGCCTGAAGAGGCGAGGACAGACTGACACACACAGACACAGACAGACAGACGGACAGACTACAGAGTTCTATGAGAGCAGGCCGTGGGTGTCGTATTCAGTTCAGTTCATGTTCAGTTCCTGGACATAGAAAGGTGGATATTCTAAAAATGGCTTTTGTTTCTGCTTCAGTAATTGATCAGGATGAGTCAGCACCGATGATACAACGACATGAACTTCTTCTTTGCATATAAAATGATTTTCTTCTCTTTCTGCTCTTAAAACGGCGTACTCTGTATACCCACAAGACTGACTGTGTGTGTGTGTTTGGGCATATCAATAAACAACTGAGTGAGAGGTTATAAGTGCACCTTCTGTGCCACAGCGGAGAACTTGAGGACGTTGAGCGTCTCGTCGTACATGGAGGCGCACTGGTTGATGTTGACGATCATGCAGGCTCTCCCTCGGCCGCAGAAGAAGCCCTGCAGGTAGTGGGTCAGCTTGCTCTCCCTGAATGGCACGTGCTGCAGCAGCCTGTTGGGGGGGCGGGGTCAGAGAGGGCTCTGATGTGTGTGTGTGTGCGTTTCCAGCGGCTGCTCCAGCGGCGCTCTCACCTGGCCTGCTGGTTGTGGCGCAGCGCGTTGATGCACTTGCCCAGGATGAGCAGCGACGTGTTGATGTTTCCGGCCTCCTTCAGCCGCTCGCCTTTGTTCTGCGTCTTGGCGCAGCGCTCCGAGCCGGCCAGGTCGCACAGACACAACCTGCACACAAACACACACACACGCTTGGTCAGACACCCACGGGAGAACACAACCCTCAGGCTGCACCCCACCGCACTTGGACCTACTCGCTGACGGCGAGGACCCGCGGCGCTCCGATGGCGGACATCTTCAGGATGCGAAGGGAGAAAATGCTGTGACTGCAGAGAGGAGGGAGGAACACGGCAATAAGAGCCTGCATAACAATCTGTGTGTGTGTGTGAGTGTTTCTCACCTTCTGCTGGAAAGCTGGTTGAGTCGTGTGGACGAAAAGCTCTGGTTCTTCTTGCCCAGCTTCATCACTCTGTAGGCCTCCTCTGCATTGTTCACCTGAACCCAGCGCAAATCTGCACACACACACACACACACACACACACACACACACACACACACACACGGTCAGGAGTGTGAAACACCAACAAATCGTGGTATTTCTTCATTTTGACATTCAGACATGTTAAGTGAAGCTCAAAAGAGATCATAGAAAGAGGGAAGGAAGGAAGGAAAGACCGTGTTGTTGTTATGTACTCAGATGATAGATACAGTGTCAGGAAAAAAAAAAGAAAATATTAGAAACAGATAGAATAAATGTAATTTGTAATGCGCTTTACATTTAAAGAATATAATAAAGATAAAACAGATTAGAAAAAACCTAATAGTAGTCATGAATCCACCTAATAATACATAAATATAATATAATAAATCTGCAAATGAACTGCTCTAGGGCTGAAACGATTCGTCGAGTTATTCGATTAAC
>CAESWR010000044.1:86609-100034 GCA_903171835.1 Mullus surmuletus | reverse complement strand
TGTAGTTTTCGGTCCATCAGCACTTTTGGGGGAAATGAGAGTGAGGAAGAGATGAGAGCGAGCAGGGGGCCTTGAGGCTCGCTCGCCCCCGCTTCAGATGGGGGGGGGGGAGAGAAGAAGGGGACGTCTTCTTGGCTCCTCCTCCTTCTGCTTTTTAGTGAGAGGTGCTCCCACTGGGGGCGGGGCTTGATATATTCTGTGTGTGTGTGTGTGTGTGTGTGTGTGAGATCTGTTGAGAATAGTATATCATTATGTCCCTTATGTTTTTATATTCTTACGTTCTTAAAGCATTGTGTTTTTATATCATTACGTTTACTGTGTTTTAATAAACTGTTGGAAGAACATGTGACACAAAAAGATGTGGACTGTAGGAACAGGGTTGAACAGGATTTGACGTATGAAAATGAAAATGAACACCTGCAGACGGGAAAAGGGAAAAGGGAAAAGGGAGTTGAGATGTCGGGAGATTTAACGCCTGCAGACGGAGATGAAAATAGAATACCTTAATAACCGGGAAACAGGATGCAGTTTGATGTGTTGCAGAGAAAGAAAGAACGACGGTTGAAGGAGGAGGAAGAAGAAGAAGAAGAAGAAGAAGAAGAAGAAGAAGCTGGGATCCAGGCCGTGTATGGAAGGAGACTCGGCGCCTCCAGGAAGAGAAACCCACCAAACCCCCTCAGGCGGGAACATAACGGACACTTGTATGAGGAAACGGCTCGGGGAGAAACAGTCGCTCGGACTTCGGGAACTGACAGAAACTGGAATTCGGACCCCGAGCTGTAACTTTTAAAGCTGGATTGTTGCTGAAGTAAAGAAACCTTATCTTGATTGACGGCTCCTCTGTCAGGAAGGAACGCGGGAAGAGGCCGGGAGTGAGTGTGTTTCCTGGAGGCACAGACACCGGAAGAAGAGACCTTTTCCCACAGATCCCCGCTGACCTCGGCCGCCAAATCATTAATAACTGAGTTCCATCAGCCATCTGTAGGCAGGAAGTCCTCCAGCGCGGCAGCTGTGGCATTTAAAGGTGGGCAGCCGGCGCGACCTTTGACCCTGCTCAAAACATGGCGGCGTGCAGAGGGGAGCTAATGGTGCTCCGGCTCCTTTGTGAGTGTGTGTGTGTGTGTGTGTGTGTGAATGGCAGATGATTTTCCCTTCCATGTTTCCATCATCAGCTGTGAGGAAAAAAACCCTCAACCAGCTCTCTTTAAAAAGGTTTGTTGACAGAAATGAAACTTGAAAATCAATATGATAATAAAATAAATGCTTGGAATTAAAGATTATAATATAACAGATTAAAAAAGTAAGTTGCCAAACTCTTCATCCGTGTGTCTCCAGCAACTAGAGGAACTACTTTCTGCAACAGAGAAACCGGGCTGGAACTCGGCTCACGGGACGCAGTGGAGGAAAAGTCACTGCTGATGGTGAGGAGCTCGTACAGCTTCATGAAGAAAAACACCAACTAGCCCTTTAATTGCCCTCTCAGTTGCACCTCAAAGTTCCCTGTTCATTGGCGAGAACGCGCTGCAGGTGCCCTTTTCTTTTCTTCCCTTTTCTTTTCTTCTCTTTTCCTTCCATTTCTTTTCTTTTCCTGCAAAAAGTCGGTGCTCGTCCCTGACAGGAAATACCAACAACAACCGTGACAGCTGTCATTTTTACGGCACATGAATCCAAATCTGTCGGCAGCTGAAAGGTGACAGGAAGTGGCACCAACTGGCCGCCGCAGACGTTCCCTGTGCTGCTGAGTGGCGGCGGCGGCGGCGCGCACACTAACACAGGTGTGCGTCCTTGTTTCAGGGGCGATCGGTCCTATCTGGCCGCCGCCCGCTGCTGCCGCCGCCCGGTAACAGCTTTCCTTATTTACTGAGCTGAAACAAGGTCTGACATCATCAGCCGCTCCTCTGACATCATCAGCTGCTGCTCTGACATCATCAGCTGCTGCTCTGACATCATCAGCTGCTGCTCTGACATCATCAGCCGCTGCTCTGACATCATCAGCCGCTCCTCTGACATCATCAGCTCGCCGTCTCTCAGGTTTGTGGGATTTAATTGGGTCCTTTCAGTTTGCCGCTGAGTTTGACACCTCAAAGCAATTACGGACACAGACGGTCGCCGCCGCGCCGCCGCCGAGGAGCGGCGAGCTCTCAGACAGCCACAGCTGAGGGGCGCTTGTCGCCTGCGACCCCGGCAGCAGAGGGGCGCTTGTTTTGTTGACAAGTGTTGAGCGCTTGTTGAACAAAGCGCTCTGCGAGGGGCGCTTGTTTCACACGTGGCAGGTCGGAGTGTTTAATGACCGCGGAACAGCTGATCACCTGTGTCAGCGCGCACAGCTTCTTAAAGGGACAGTAACCAGCTTCACACGCCTGCAAGGGGATTATTGTGACAAACGACGTGCTGACATCAAAGTTGGACTTTTCTACAAATCAGACAATGGAAAAATAATAAAAATAAAGGCTTTTCTGTTCCTGCAGGAATCTTTCTTCACCTCCTCCAACATGGCAAAGACAAACAGGGAGGAATCTTTGCTCTGCACGAAGCCTCAGATGTTTGGCGTCAGCAGAAAGAGGAGATTACAGAGATCACAGCAAAGACAAATGAACAAATATTAACAGTCCATTTTGCTTCAGTAAATAATATTCCTTCACACGTTCCCGGGATCATTTTGTTTTTCATTCCACATATTCTTCTTTTCCCTCCTCGTTTGACTCGTCGGATCTTTTAGCAGGCGAATCTCTCATGTTTCAGCTCCAAACCTTCGGCCACGACCACCGACGCTTCAGAAGGTCACGATACCTGCAGCGGACGAGGAGGCGGGACGCCCCGCCCCTCCTGTCCTCCAGAGCAGAGGCCACGCCCCTCCTGTCCTCCAGAGCAGAGGCCACGCCCCTCCTGTCCTCCAGCGGAGAGGCCCCGCCCCTCCTGTCCTCCAGCGCAGAGGCCCCGCCCCTCCTGTCCTCCAGAGCAGAGGCCCCGCCCCTCCTGTCAGCTCATGAGTGACACAGATACACTGCTGAACATCTGCCATCTTCACACAGTTTGGCTTCAATCGTTTCAGATCAGTAACTGAGAGTTTTTCTACGTGCTGTGAGGAAAAGAATCAGACAAACGGCTGAAGGATAAAAATGAAAATGAAATGATTCACACGCCAAATTATGAAATGTCACTCCTTGACTCTTCATTAGCACTGATGGGAGGGGGCGGGGCTTAATCTGAGGTTCAGTGATGTGAGGAAATGGAGCTGAACGGGTTAATGGGACGAGTCTGAGCTGGTAATTATGGAGGGAAATGGTTTGATCTGCCTCTGTGAGAAGCAGGCGAGGCAGAGCAGAGATGATTGAATTACAAAACTTTTCTTTTTTAATTCTCTTAATGACTCAAGCAGGAAACTCTGAGCTGCAGGAAAATGAGCAAATAAAAACAGTAAAAAACATGAAAATAAAAACGACTGCAGAGGAAAAAGAAGAACTGAAACACAGAGATCCACAGCGATGTTGGGTGGAGAACATTGATCTTCCTCCACATGACGTCAGCGTGTCCTCAGCAGCTGTAGCCAATCACATGGAGCTATTCTCTGCAGTGGGCGGGGCTTCCTCCCCATAGGCTCCAATTCTGGCAGGCTATTACTCTATGAGGACACGCCCACTTTTCAACCTGTTCAAGAACATGAGCTTCAGCCCCCCGGCCCCGCCCCCCCCCGGCCCCGCCCCCCGGCCCGCCTCCATCACTGTGGTTCTTTTGTTTCCTGCCGCTTCTTTGAGTTCTCAAGGTTGTTCTGGGCTGAGAGCAGAGAGCAGGATGAGAGCAGGATGAGAGCAGAGAGCAGAGAGCTGTTTTATTATTTGAAATGGTTCAAATTTGTCTGAGTAAAATCCAGAGAGGAACCTGAAGGAGAGAGAGTGAGAGATGATGAAGGACGAAGGAGAGAGGGAGGGATGGAGAGAACAAGAAAAGAGGAAAGATTGAGCGGGATTTAGTGGAGGTGAAGGAGGACAGAATGGAGAGAGATGGAGAGAGAGAAGTGCTCCTCCTGCATAGCAATGGTGCAAAATGTGTTTGTAGCAAAGGAGGCGAGACGGAGGTGAAGGGAAGAGAAGAAGATTTACAGCGGCGGACGAAGGATCAGGAGGAGGAACACGAGGAATCTAAAACTGTCCATGGGCAGCTTCCTCCAAGCTCCGCCTCCAAGCTCCGCCTCCTTCCTCTGCATCCAAAAAACTGGTCACCTGAAGATTTCAATAAAACAATGAAAAGGAGTTTCCATGACGGGAGGTTCCCATGGAAACCTGCAGGGGGTGCAGCGGCCCTCACCGCGACCACGCCAGTGCTGGGGAACACGCTACTGCAGCCAGCTAACATGCTAATACAGTCAGCTAGCCCGCTACTGCAGCCAGCTAACATGCTAATACAGTCAGCTAGCCCGCTACTGCAGCCAGCTAACATGCTACTGCAGCCAGCTAACATGCTAATACAGTCAGCTAACCCGCTACTGCAGCCAGCTAACATGCTACTGCAGCCAGCTAACCCGCTACTGCAGCCAGCTAACATGCTAATACAGCCAGCTAGCCCGCTACTGCAGCCGGCTAACATGCTAATACAGTCAGCTAACCCGCTACTGCAGCCAGCTAACATGCTACTGCAGCCAGCTAACCCGCTACTGCAGCCAGCTAACATGCTAATACAGCCAGCTAACCCGCTAATACAGCCAGCTAACATGCTAATACAGCCAGCTAACATGCTACTGCAGCCAGCTAACATGCTAATACAGCCAGCTAACATGCTACTGCCGCCAGCTTTATCTGCAGCAGTGGATGCAGAAATCTTGATCCTCTTTATGTCTTGAACACATGGTTGATTGACATTAAAGCTGACTTTGACGTTGAGCTAACAGGCTATGAGCTAGCCAGCCTGACAGAGCTGCTTCCTGTTACTGCAGAGAAACACCTGAACTCTTGACCTACTTTGTTTTCTTGATGCTAACTGTGGACTCTGTATCTTTACTGCGTACTTCTTGCAGCTCTGTAGTGGTGCGCCGTGTCGGCCAGATTTAAAAAGGGACTTTGTGGCTGAAAAAATAAACAAATAAATAAAAACAGCAGAACAGAAACAGAGGCCGAGCAGAGAGGCCATTCTTCTTCTCTCCTTCTGTTTTGGTCTCGCTCTGGTGTCTCTCTTCACCTCTCCGATCCCTGACGCGGCGTCTCTCCTCTTCCAAGTGGAATCCAATTATGCGAGGACACAGAGAGGAGCCGTGATGGATCAGAGGCTGAGAGCGGCTCTCCACCCTCTCCTCTTCCTCACCTGCTGCCTCTAACGCGCCCCGAAGGCTGCCGTCGCTCTGATGACGCAGCTTCAACCTCCGCGTCCCCGTTTGATTGGAGGGTGTTGACGTCGGCGTCGGGGGACGTTAGCTGCTCGAGCTCCAAAGTGTGCTAGCATAGCTCATACCAGAGGCGGAACCAGTGGTGGCATCTGGTGAAGGGCTTCTGTTCATTGGTCTGTCTGGGGGGGTAACACTACCTGGTAAGTACAGGGTTAGTACCTGATGATGCTGGTACCAACAGGGATGACACCCCTGTCTAGCATTGGAGCATGTTGTCGCTACTGCTAGCATCGTTTCGTCCATTAGCATGGCTAGCATTAGCCCATCATGGACGGCTGTTAGGAAGCCGCTTTCACCCGCCTGTCAACCAAAACAAGGTCACAAGGTCAACAAATGTCAAGGTGATTTTCTCGCCGCCTCAGTCAGCCGAGTCATTAGCGTTAGGTTTTTGCCTCATAATCTCCACATTCTTTGATAAAAATAATGATGGATTGGATTTATGTAGCGCTTTTTTTCAAGGAACTGAAAACAGGAACCATTATTCCTTCACACACACACACACTCAGCAGTGGTGCTGAGCTACGTGTGCAGCCACAGCCGCCCCGGGGGAGACCGAAGGGGGCGTGGCTGCCAATGTGCGCCGAACGGCCCCTCCGACCACCACCAAACACTCACACATTCACCGGAGCCAGGTGGGAAAGGTGTCTTGCCCAAGGACACCACGACGGCGACCGGGACAGAGCCGGATTCCAACCGCCAACCCTTTGATCATTGGACGACCGCTCTACCACCTGAGCCACTGCCGCCCAAACTCTTGGGGGCGGGTCCTTCTTTGCTCCTTTTGCCGGTTTTTATCTGCCGCTTTCCCACCAACGAGCTGCTCCATCCGAGCGTCTCCCAACAACCGTCAGCGAGCCTCCGTCCGTCCGTCCGTCCGTCCGTCTACACCTCCGCCCGCCCGTCATCTCACTTCCTGTGTTAATATTCTGGCCGCCTGGTCCAGCAGCAGCCATTCAGCCTCCCATCCTCTCTCTTTCATCCCTTTCATTTCTCTGTCTCTTCAAGGATCTTACCTTTTAAGTTCTCTCACTCTCGTCTTTCCTCCGTCACTCTTCACAGACTTCAAGACATCTCGGCACAGACGTAAGCGGGGGGGGGGACTGGGGGGGCGACATTCGAACAGATAATGCCGCAGATTCTTTATTTGTGAGACCGAAAGATTTATTTTGTGACTAAATGTGAAATCGGCCCGTTTGCGCCGCCGCTGCGGAGAGGCTGTGTGAGGATTCCTGAAGGGTTGCCATGGGAAACGGGAGAATAAACAAACTAAAGCAGAGCAAAGATATCAAACATCCGGCTGAGGAGAGAAGCCTCATCGCCACCTGCTGGCTGGAGACAAACAGGCGTCTCTGATGTGGTTTGGTTTGGAGATGAAGATAAACAAATGTCAGGAGACAAAGAACCAAACACCGTCAAAGTGAAAGTCTGGACGAAGCCTCCTGTCACTTAAGTCTCTTATCGCACTGATGTGAGCTCGAACATTCACCCGGAGCTTCCCTTTGCCGCTGAAATGTCGGGGTTCAAAGGTCGTCTCTCCCTCTGACGCCAACATAGACAGTGATTCGGGGGCGTGGCTTCGGAGGCCGAGGTTTGGGATGTTTTGAGTCACACTATGGTACGGCCTGCTAAGTGCTTACAGGGGAAGTACCTTGTGAATACAGGGTATGTATCTGGTAATTACAGGGTAAGTGCATGTACTTGCATGAAGGCTGCAAGTACCATCAGCATCATCCCTGCGTTAGTTTTGTGTTGAAATCGTTTTGGTTCGTTTCCTGTCAAAATGCCGCTAAGCCAGCAGTCACATGATCACATGACCTCGGTGTTTACATGAATAAGAACGTTCCCGGTGGTGGTTGGATGGAGCGCGTTATCGCTTCATCGCTTCGGTGTGTGACAAACTGATTGCAGGAGCTTCTGTGAGTCTGTGCGGGCGTTCGATAGGTTTGAACGAAGGGAGGGAGGGAGGGAAAAGGAGGAAGCGTGCGCGGAAAACAAACAAATAAAAAGGAGGAACTCGGGAGAGACAGAAATATTGTTAAGGGACTTTGCAACCTTGACGCCCTGCATCCGTCTTTATAAGCAGGGCGGCATGGCATCATACACTGGTTATTGCTTTGTGCGCACACACACACACACACACACTCACACACTCACACACACACACAGAGGGAGAGCATTAACAGCTGAACATGGCAGGTGTTCCAAACTGAAACAAGTGACTACCCTCTCTCTGACCTCTGCAGGAGACATCCAGACCCACAAAAAGGAGAAAAAGAGGAAAAACAAGCTGCTTTGTTGTGCTGCAGATGCTTTATTTTTCCCGACAGCCGCAGACAGAAAAAGCTGTTTTCTCTGGAAAGCGAGCGCCCCGTCAACTGCAGGTCAGAACCAAGTGGCAACAAAATCATCTTCCTCTCTGTTGTTTGTGCTGAAGTTCGGCGCCGCCGTGTAACATCATCACGAGCTGCTTTTATACTTTTATATCACCCCGTCTTTCCTTTGCCTTGTTAAGGTGCCCGACATGCATAAACATGCCTGTGTGTGTGTGTGTGTGTGTGTGTGTGCGTGCAGACGACAGCTGTTCAAATCGACTGAAATAAACTTTTGACTTCCAACTGTTGAGGACAAAAAAACAATAACAGGAAAAACTTGCAGGTGATGAAAAGTAGTTTGTGGAGGTCGAGCTCAGAGGTGTGAATGTTGAAGCCCCGCCCCTCGCCAAGCGGCCGCCATCAGCCGGAGCTGGTAGAACTACGTCATTGGCTCGCTTTGAATAAAAGTCTGATTAGTACATGATGAAAAATAAACTAGCTTTGTGTCAAACTAAGTCAGACTAAAAGGCGGGAAAAAAGGACTGAAAACAGGAAACAAAGGTGAACTGTCAAAATAAAACAGGAAGCAGGCAACCACTGTGATTGTACGGTGCAACAGAATGTGTGTGTGTGTGTGTGTGTGTGTGTGATCTCCGCCCCTGGTAAAACCTCTGGATGTTTTTGTAGTAATTACATGTTTGTGTGTGAATCACAGCTGCAGCATTCACAGAAACTCTATTAAAACAACCAGATGGCTGCTGATGGATGTCCCATCTCCCTCTCTCTCTCTCTCTCTCTCACACACACACACACACACACACCCAGTGTGCAATAAAAGAAAATTCAAAAGTAATTCTGCAGTACTTCGGTGTGTGTGTGTGTGTGTGTGTGTGTTGGGGTTTATTGCAGGTCAAAAACGCTGAACAATTCTCTGCTCCTCTCATTTCTCTCTGCAGTCACACTTTGTTGTGCAATTTATTGAAATTCTGCTGCCTTCTTTCTCTCTCCCTTTCTCTCTCTCTCTCTCACACACACACACACACACACACACACACACCGAGGTGCTCGAGGGTGGTTTTGAAATTTTAAGAAACCCTTTTATTTTGGAGAGCTAAAGGCACTGAGATGCACAAAGAGCAGAAACACAAGAGATACAAATAACACATCCAACAACAAGGGAGGCGCAAAGGAAAACACACACAAACACACACACACACACCAGCACAAAGGTCACAGATACTCCAGGTAACATCATGATAGACAGCCAGTCCACTCAAACTGCACACACAAACACGACACACAAACATGACATAAACAGGACTCACAAACCCCTCAAAACAACACACAAACAAACACACACACACACAAACACACACCCAAAGGAGACGCGTGTGATTGAGCTCTGGGGCAGAAAAACCTCCTGCAAACTGGAGTCGTTCCAGCAGGTGAGCTGCTGCAGACGTAAACAAAGCGCCGTCAGAGTGCGTTATCACCGCCTCACGTCTGCCGCTCGGACGGGAGAGTCTGCTGCAGCGCTGGCAGATTGGGGTCTCAGTCTGTGTGTGTGTGTCTGGGTGTGTGTGTGTGTGTGTCATAGATGCTGTATGTATCCTGAAGCTACAGAGGAGGTGAGACAGATGGACAGCGAGCAGCCAGCGCGCGGCCTGACAGCACGTCAGCTGCCGAGCTGGCCGGCGACCAGACCCAGCCGTCCAACCTGAGGCCACTACACACCCCGGACGAGTGTGTGAGTCCAGGAACACACTCACACACACACACACACACACACACACACCGTGACAAGACTGTCTTCTGTCTCACTCCACCTCATCCGGAGACACTTTCAGAGTAAAAGAGCTTCCACATGAGGCTGCAAATCAGCTGCAGGGAAGAGGAGGACACACACACACACACACACACTCATGTCACTGGCTGATAGAAGTCCGTCATACTAACATGGTACCAACATCTGTTTAGCTTGTGTCGGGGCTGCGCCAATCAGGTGGGGAGCCCCGCCCCCCTATGGCCCCTCCCCCTTCTCCCCATGAAAGTGAATCCGCAGAGAAAGAAAACACACAATCTTTTGCATCTCAAGATTTTGTTGAAAATGAGGCTGAACGAGCATGTTTCATCAAAGATGACTTTGATGTGGTTGGTGCCTAGCAACAGTAGCTTTGCACCTCATCAGTGCACATAAGGCTCTGAAGGGGTCGTGCGTAGCAAAAGACAAGTTTGTTGTGGTCAGTGCCAAGCAACAGTAGCTCTGCACCCTCGTTTGTGTATATAAAGGATGACTCTGATGTGGCCGGTGCCTAGCAACAGTGGACCCGCACCCTCATCTGTGATTGTTGGCTTAGAGAAGTGAAACATGTGACGGGATGAAATAATGATGTTAGCTTAGCATTGAAATACAAGCTCAGGGCAGGGCACGTTGAGAAGTCGAGTGTCAGACCTGGACTGTGGGGCGCCGGCGGGCGGAGGGGGAGTGAAGGACGCGAGCGCGAGCAGACGAGCTGATCGAGCAGTCGCAATAAAAACTTGGTGAAGAAAGTTCCAGATTAATTAGCGCTGTTTGGGGCTCAACTAAGCAAAGCTAATGGAAACTATTCACTTTCTCCATTTCTTCCCTCTCTTTCTTTGGACTCCCTCCTTCCTTCCCTCCCATTAGGAATATATTGGGGTGACTTGGACCATGAAATTAAAATATTAGTGAGTGACATCACCGAATATTTCCAATCCTCTGGAAGGAGTAAAAATAATAAAATAAAACCCCTCAAGTGTCATGATGTCAAAGGTCAGCCGGAGGGCAGATTAACATTTCAAACTTTAGTGAGTCGCAGAAAGAAACACGGCAAGGTGTTTCGCTGTCATTGCAGAATAACTTCACATCCCAGAATAATCAGCGCTGCTAATTGTTGAGTGTTGTTTTTGGGAAGCAATCATTATCAAGTTGTCAATGAGCCGCCGAACACCCAAGGTCAAGCTCCCACTGACCTTTGACCTCTCAGGGAGCCAAAGTTTGGAGAATCACAAATTAAAAACCCGAGGTCAGTAATGAGCAAACTCTGCTGCTCCGTGTCCTCCGTCTGCCGCGGCAGGCCGGGGAATCTGGCCGTCCTCCACGCAGCCAATTACAAATGCCAGCTGAGCTGGAAGCGTGTCCTCTGGAGACGGAGGTCGCCGCGGTAACCATGGTCAGGACTCGGCCCGCCTCACCTTCATTAGCCATGCAGCATCTGATCACTCGTCATCTTCTCTCTTATCAAGGACTCTCAAACTCTCCACTGCGGGAATTATTCCTCTGACCCCGGCCCCCACTCCATACACACACCCTCACTCTCACTCTCACACACACACACACACATACACACACACACACACACACACCTTCACACTCTCGGCCCCCCCCGCCTCCACATCTTCATCTACTTATTCCCTTCGTCCCAGCTGATGAATGATACAACAGTAACCTGCATCTGCCCTCCTCCTCAGCTTCCTTCACTCCAAACACCGTCAGTCCAAAGCCCCGCCCACAGCACACACCAGGCCCCGCCCACAGCACACACCAGGCCCCACCTCCGGGACCCAACAGGCCCCGCCCATGGCCCACAACAGGCCCCGCCCACAGCACACATGCAACTTTTGATGCCTCCCAGTGGCCGGGCTGAGGTGGGCGCTTCTTTGACGAGGTGGGCGGAGCCAAACGAGCACCTGCACAGAATCAAAGGGGGCGGGGCCGGATCCTGCCGACAGCAAACACAGAAGCAGAAGTGACGAGCTGCTTAACAAGTCGTTCCAACCATCCGCCAGACATGTGACAGGCCGTTATTAACACACACACACACACACACACACACACACACAACTCTTTGTGGCTCTCGGCTGAGAGCGATGCATGAATATGTGAGTATGGGTGTGTCACTGTGTGTGTGTGTGTGTGTGTATCGGCGCTCTCCGTACCTCCCAGCATGCCCGCTGCTGTCTAACCCGTCATTAAGCTGCTACTTTCCTCGGCTGTGTACTCTGAAACGCTCTCACAAACCAAAGTGGGGACGCGAGGATCCGACGGCGATCTTTTCATTTTCCCGGCGTAAACATCTTAGAAGCTGAGAAAATAACGGGTTGATTTTTATTCTGGCGCCCGTTTGTGTTCTTCACAGCGCATTATTTATGGCGTTTCACTCCCCGGCTCTGGAAACATCTTTGGCGAGTGGGCGAAGATATTAGCAGCAAATAGGCGCCATTCAAGGAGCGGCGGGCGGCGGCGGAGCGAGGAGATGATATATTATTCACATGACACGATCACAGAATAATCAGCAGCTCGGACTTCGCCGTCGTCACCGCGCGCTGAATAACAGCGAATAATTACTCCGCCAATCCTTCCTGCCTCCGGGAGCAACGCGGCTCAAAGTCTCCACACCATCAGCAGACCGGAGCCGCGTAGAAAAAACAACACAGCTTCCTTTGTGACATTAAGAGTTCCTTAAAAAAACGTTCTCAATCGTCCCTCAGGACCAAAAACGTCCCCTCCCTAAAACTGCTGTAAAAATAACATATATTATTATTTTTTCCTCTGTGAATAAGTCTTTTTAACCAACTTCAACTGGAAATAAATATATATCAAATATGAATTATTTGGGGGGATTTTAACCCTACAAATACCAGTTTGTTTATGTAACTCCACAGTATTTGGATGTAAAAGAGGATTTAATGATCATTATTATTATTAGATCCTCAGATGGTCAATGATCAGCAGCAACATTGAATTTGAGGCATTCTGATTTTTTCTGCAGTGACAGATCTTTATAATAAACTCTCTTATTAGTTCCTGGGGACAAAAAAATCTAAACTGTCCAGGAAAAAAACCTCTTAAGGGTTAATGTGGTCGAGAAGAATTAACATTTTTCAGACAATATCAAATGAATTGAAGTAATTGTCTTACTGTTACTTTGCTTTAATGTGAAGATCGAACAGCCAGAGTGTGATTGTTGTGGCTGTTGGTGAATTGTTGTAGATCCTCAGGGCTCCAGTAGGGGGAGTGGTGCTCAAAAACTTCATTTCATTACGGAAAGAAGTCGAGTTTATGTGTCTGCTAAAATACATCAGCTAAAAATGTAAATACATTTCATTTAAGTTACAATTCATGTTGTGTGCTGGTTAAGAACACGATTGACATTATTTAGAGGGAGGTAAAACAATCATTCAGCTGTGGAAACTGAGACTGAGTATGGGCTTACAGCAGTGCATTATGGGAACCATGTCATGAGTTCCACACACACGATGGTGTGTATTCGGAGTGTGTGCTGTCGTCAACAGCAGCAAATACAAACAACTTCAAGAAATATGCAACGAAAAAGAGAGTCATTAAAAGTTGCAAAATGTGCAAAAAGGGGCGGAGCCTGCTTCATACTTCCTGTTTCCGTGGGCGGAGCTGCAGACGTGACCTGCTGCCCCCTGCTGGAGGCTGTGGACTCGTCCTCCGCACCTGCAGCACCGAACTCTTTCTGGAAAGAAGCAGGCAGAGAGGAGGCGGGGCTGACGGCGACCAATCAGAGAGCTCCAACGCTGGGCGGAGATTTATGGAAGCTGGAAATAAAAGCTCACTCCTCTCACGACACCAACACTGCAGGTGGAGATATGGAGATCAGCTGTGAGACACAGAGGTGCAGAGCTACACACACGCTTCCTCCTCTGCTCCTCCTCCTCCTCCTGCCCCCCCCCCCCCCCCCCCCCCCC
>CAESWR010000043.1:106274-124710 GCA_903171835.1 Mullus surmuletus | reverse complement strand
GCAGCATGTCCACACACACACACACACACACACACACACACACACAGAAGTTCATTTAGCAATCAGAGTTGTCATCCAATGTGTCTCCATGCAGGATTGAGTGAAACAACAACAACTGCTTTGCTTAACAAATACAGATGAGCGTGTGCCGTTGCTACACAATGGAGATGTGACGAAGGGGTGAGAGTAAAACAGAGAGAGTGAAAAAGAAAGAGAGAGAGAGAGAGACGGCGGCAGGGTTCGAGGCAGCCGGACACGTTCCTGAAGTGTTGGAGATGTTTGGCAGGAGACCAAATTGTCGTCCAAGTCGCAGCTGTTAACACAACATTTCTGCAAAATGACTCCAGTCCCACGTGCGCTTTATTTAACCCCGGTTTGTGTTGACAGTGTGAGTGTGTGTGTGTGTGTGTGTGTGTGTGTGTGTGTGTGTGTGTGTGTGTGAGGGGTCTTACAGCGGTGGGGGTGTTGGGTGCGGTGCGCCTGCGTAAGGACAGGCGTTGCTGACTGCGCAGCGAGAACCTGCGGATGGACTCGCGGCTGCGGGACGCCAGCGAGCGCAGTGAGTTGGTGCGCTTGAAGTCGGCGGTCCCGTCCTCGCCGCGGCCCCCTCCCCGCTCCGCCGAGCTGGACAGGAAGCCGAACGCCCCGTGCAGGGAGCGGCGCACATTCCCCACCCAACCCGACACCTGGGATTGTGCCACTGACAGCTTGTCGCCCAGGTACTCCATCGTGGCGAGGTGTGTGTGTGTGTGTGTGTGTCAGAGGAAAGAAAGCCTGGGAGGTGAGCGGATCACAGCATCGTTAGAGTCTGCTGAGGAGAGGGTGGGGGGGCAGTCCAGGGACAGTGTCCGCGGGAGTGTAAGGTCAATACTGCAGCAGTGCAGAGGGTGACGGGCTGATGTGTGTCAGCGGCACTGCAGCAGGCGGGCCGAGCCGCCGGCTTCTCCTCGCTCTCACTTCCTCCCTCGCGTTCACCTCATCGCCGTCTGGAGGCTCAGTGAAACCCCTCCTGCTGCCGACACACCGGCCCAAAAGGTTATGTAAGGTTGCTCCGGAGCCCGGACGCTCACCCGGAGTCGGTCGAGCACCAACAGGTCTCGCCGGACCTCTGACCACAAAAAGTAGCGACGGCTGAAGGTGCAAGGAGCCAATAGCAAGCGTCACATCTTCAGCGCAGCGGCCGAGACAGACTTCTCTCCAGGTGACTCACGGCCGAGCTGAGAGTCAGTGCCGGCGTCTTCCCTTTAAAAAGTTGAAAAATCCATCGGTGCTGCGGTTCCCGCGGTGCCCGCTTACACTCGGGGGTCCTCGGAGCAGGAGTGGTGCAGGACAGCTGGCGGCACAATGCAAAGCTGCCCCGGTGATTTGTATTCCATAAGAGCAAGGGCGAAAAAAGAAAAAAAACCCAGAAAGAAAAGGAGCGGCGGGTAGAGGAAGGGTGGGTGAGAGCGGGATAAATCCAGAGGATAAAAGAGAGGAAACGCTGGGTGCTGCAGGTACGGGCAGGTAGAGCCCAGAATGCGTCAGCACTGCTGCGCTCTCTGTGCTCGCAGCTACAGGACGCTCCGTCAAGGAGAAACTGGGCGGAGAGAGGGAGAGGGAGCAGAGTGGGAGCGGGAGTGGGAGGTCCCTGATCCAGAGTGGGAGGGGGGGCGAGAGAGGGAGAGGGAGAGAGAGAGACATATGTTCTGCAGCGCCCGGTCGCTGCTGCCTGCTTGGCCGAGAAGTGTCGCAGCCCCGGCAGAGAGGAGTGGAAACATTAGAGCAAAGACGACGCAAAGAGGACGTGAAAGAGAAAGCCGGCAGAGGACGAGGCCCGACACAAAAGAACACAGACAAACTATAAATAGATCCGATATCTAGGAGACAATAAAAAAAATGCAGGTGTGGTCCCGCAATCACGTCAAGTGAGAGCGTCCTCGCCAACCTGTTCGTCAGCGTTGCACGGCTCAATGGAAGAGTCATGGCGCGCAAAAACCACAAACAGGTCTCTGCGAGAAGCTCGGACGCCTCCGTGGCTGCAACATTTCCACGCACGGTGGAAATCCTGACAGGACGCAGAGTTACAACCGACGCGGGACAGCAGCTCAATCACTGCACACTCACGCCCCCTTCAGGCCAACTCATCCACATGACTGAGGTGCACAGCTGAGAGTGCTCACTCACACTCACACACGCACACGCGCACACACACACACAAAAGCAAAAAGAGAATATCAATTTAAATAAAGTTAATTAACTAGAGAATCAATCAATTAAGTGACAACAACTCAGATTAGACAAAAAATAATAATAAAAAAATTAATGAAGATAATAATAATAATAATAATAATAATGATTGTTAATCGGTTTCTACATTCTTTCTTGTTGTTATTTATTGTCTTTTTACTGATGCATCTCTATTTTTCTATTCTATTTTCCTGCTATCCACTTTGTTGCTGTAAGAGTTGAATTTCTCCACTGTGGGACTGATAAAAGAATATCTTAACTTAATTTATATTATTTTAATAATAACAATAAAACCCAAGACTTCAGGCTAAAGACATCAGTACAATAGTAGTTTGCCCTGTTGAAAAGGAGATTAATCTCAAGAGTTCATTAGAATGAAATAAATAATTGCATTAGATGTAAGCAGATTCGTCTGGGATAAATGTCAAACACTATCTGTTAGCATGGAGACCATCGTTGCTGCCTTTGATGGCCGGTAATTATAATCATGCACAAAGAAACACATCATCCGAATTAGACAGCAGCAGGAAAACATGATGCAGCAGTGAGGAAGTGACTCAGAGCTGCTCATCACTTCCCCTCCTCTGCTGACATCATCACCTGGAGCCCAGGAGCAGCAGCCACAAACGGCCAGAAACAAAGCCGGGGATACAGGAGGCAACTCACACACACACACACACACACACACACACACACACACACACACACACACACACACACACACACACACACACACACACACACGCGCGCGCACGCACACAAACACACACACACACACACACACACAGACGATGCAAGGAGAAAGATGGGCCCTTCTGAAGCGGCGCGGCTGTAACTCACCCAGAGGCCGAGCGACGTCCCACAGCAGGACCACAGGCAGTACAGCAGCGCTCTCAGCCCGCCGCCCATCTCTGCTCTGCTCTGCCCCGCGCCGCTCTCACACACGCACACTTATAGCCATGATGTCACACACTGCTAGCAGCTCATCTCTGCCAGCAGCAGGACACTCCCTCATGCTCACGCACCACGTCAGCCTCATCACGCACTCATTTCTGCTAAAGGTGGGCGATAAATCGGTTTGTTACGAGATCGTAAAAAATAAAAGCACGTGCATTGTTTCTATTAACGGCAGTTGAGAGCGTACTCGGCCTGTGATGGGCGGGCTCGCTGATAAACTACCAATAAACTACTAATAAAAAATGATATATGTGTATTTACCATTTACTACTCAAAACAACGACATAGATAACTATTGAAGAATGAATAACCATTTTCTATCTAAAAATGACACGTATATAAAGAGTTC
This sequence comes from Mullus surmuletus, assembly GCA_903171835.1. Classification (NCBI taxonomy): domain Eukaryota; kingdom Metazoa; phylum Chordata; class Actinopteri; order Syngnathiformes; family Mullidae; genus Mullus; species Mullus surmuletus. Next base: position 121,175 of record CAESWR010000043.1, on the reverse strand, counting down.
TGCTCAATTAAATAGAGTTCAGTTCAGTCAGATTGTTGTCACTGTCGTTGTTCCCATAGGTACATTTTGTTCTCCCTCTCATTCATAAAATCACAGGCATACTGGACGTGATAAAGAGAGCCGTAGCGCTCTGGCTAACAAAAATGAGGCCATGTGGGGCAATACAAACAATAATAATCATATTTTAAATATCAAATACCAAAAAAAATAATTTAAATAAAATTCCTAATGCTTAAAAGAAGAGGAAGAAAAAGCTGATTCTGTGTGTGTGTGTGTGTGTGTGTGGAGTTGATGATGTCACCTTATCAGCGGCTTCATCATATGAACCTGCTGCACTGAGCCCATAATTCTTGGAAGTGATGTTCTAATCGTTTCCTTTAAGAATGCAGCCCGGCCAGACAAAGACAACCTGCGCGCTGGCTCTGGTCCAGGCTCCGTATGTTTGCCCACGCTCGTCTCATCGATCATTGATCATTCCATCATCAACAAACCCACAACATCAGCATGTGTTGTGTTCGAGAAGCCCTGAGACTCATTAGCAAAATGTTCATTGAGCTTCTCTTATTGACCCTGCTGGTCATTAGCCAGAATGCAGCCTTAATCCACTTCAGTATTGGCAAAGACCAATCAATCAATCAGTCTGTGCCTCCATCGCGCCTCAGTACGTCTCTGCATCCTGCGCTCCGCCTCCTATTTGTGCATTAAAAGGCCACATGTTGACGTCAACTTATCGACGTCATGGGTCGTGTTATTTGACTGACAAATGCCTGCAAGGAGGAAGGGAATAAAACTAAAATATGTTACTGCCGGTGTCGTTTGCTCGCTTGGTGAGATCTTTGTGAACGGTGTTTCCCTCGGGTTACTGGTCAAACCAATCCGCTCCACTGCTGCCAGAATGCTAACTGGAGCGGACTCAATGTGCGGCGGTTAATTTTCACCAGAGAAAGCAGCGAGGAGGGCGGCACAGGGAGGAGGGAGGACGCGCATTAGCTATAAACCACCACTGGGTGGTAGTAGTGAGCCGTCTGTGCTGGTTGGTGTGCTGGTGTGGAGTTGCAATACTGATAACCTTCAGGTGTGACTAAGAAGGAATTTATTTGGACTTTCAGAGCTCATGAAGAGGCAGATTAGAGGTCAAATGACGAGAAAAAAACAGGTAAGGAATTTTATCTGCCTGCATCCAAAATCTCTGAAATAAGCACTCGGATAAAAGTGGTCCATCCCAGGCCCCCTTCCAGCCCTTTTAGTCGAAAAAGCCGTTGGTTAATAATCAATGGTTCAGTTTTTCTCATAGCTACTGTTGCTGACTATTGTTCTCTGTTTGAGTAATATCACTTGATCGAGCCTTTTCTAACATTCCATACTACAAAATAAGTCATAAAAGTCTGTATGATTCTTGCTGATATTGTATGGGATTGATACCGGTATCAGCCAATACTATCGGAAGTGAAAAAGCTGTATCGGGACACCTCTAGTTTATAAATTATGATAGTTTGAAAATAAAGAGGTCAAATTTTAAATGGACAAGTGGAAGAAAGCCCAGACATTCACGCCCATGTGTCACATCTGTTCTGTCATCAACACAGCTTTCCCCCGATGAACGAGTGCTGACTGGCGACACGTGCTCGTTACGCGGTGAGCCTGAATTACAGGCCGCAGAGGGTGTTTGACGTCCACCGCTTCCCTGATAAATGAGGTGAGACGGGGCCGAGGCCGAGGCGAGTCCCAGAGGACGGCCACGCCTGGGACCTGAGTCACCTGGCGTCTCCATGCTATTTCACTGCCACCGGCGCACGAGATCCACACTCACACACACACACTCACACACACACTGCTGACATCACAGAGAAGTGTGAGAAGTGTTCCCGAGCGCTCGCTGACCGGCAGTGACTCCACCAGCTGTTTTTGCATCTCTTTGCATCGCTGAGGAAGGAAAAACAAAGCACGCGCACGGCTCACCCAGCTGTGTCGGTCCTGCTCCCTGTGTGCGCTGCGGCTCCGCATCCGGGACAGGCTGGCCTCCACGGCGGTGCTGGAGGGCGCCGAGCGCCGGGACACGCTGCGGGACCGCATCCGGTTCAGCTCCTAGCGCCGCCACGACAACAAAAAGTCATCACATCAGTGCGATGCCATCACACACCTGAGAACTGTAAGTCACGGCGAGGCTGAGTGACGCCCAAAGCTGCTGATAAAAAACCATTAATGTGATTCCCTTATTATAATTACATGATTAGGACATTCTCATTTTTTAATCCTTTTAATCCCATTAAAACTAGTCATTTGGCATTTATTTCCTGGTTCGTCCCTTTGGGCACATTACAGGCTGATTATTAAATTAAAGGCAATTATCTTAATTGCATGTTTATTCTTTATCTTGAAATTCCTGCAGGATTAACCAGCCTCTCCAGAATAACATTATCATTTTTCTAATACACATTTCCAAAGTGCAAAACCACCCAAAATCTTTGACCGTATAAATCACAAAATAACAGCCTTTTTCAGACTGATTTGAATAATTCACAGATATCCATAAAAACTAAACATTTGCTCTTTTTTAAGAATAGGCATCAAAATCAGGAATTCTAACACTAGTCTTCTAACTTCTTTAACTGCAGCCGGAGGCTTCATTTCAATTTTCTTGTGCTTCTTCGATGACAATTCATTTTTGTCTTTTAATGATTTAAATCCTCCGATTTAATTTCTTTTGACATTTTTAGTGAATGTTGTAATCTCATCAAATGAGTGTGTCCTGTGTGAGAGACTGACCTGTGACCCCTGGGATCTTCGGTGGCTCTGTGCGTCTACCCGGATCTCTGGAGGTTGAGGTTCCCTGGAGAGCCAGACGTTCTCAGTCGGAACACTACTGGAGAGCCCACCCGAGGAGCCCCCGCTCCTGGCCTCGTTCCCCACAAACTGAGGCATTTGGAAGGGGTCGAGGGCGCCAAAGGGGTCGAAGGGGTCGCTGGGCCACTGCTTCTGAGGGGGCTGCAGCCGCTCCTCCTGCCTGAGCAGCAGCTGCTCCAGGCTGACTCTGCTCGACGCTTTCCGGGGCTCGCTGGCGGGTTTATCCACCGACATCTCCCCCGACTGCAGCTCCCAGGGGTCCTGAGGGAAGGGGGACCACACGGGGCTGCCCACGGCGGGCGGGGTCTGCGCCGGCACCCGCCAGCTCATGTCCCGCTCGGGCACCAGCTGCGCTCGCGGGAGAAACCCGGGGTCAGCGACGTGCACGGCGGGGGGAGAGAACGGGTCCCTGCTGGACGGGGGCTGCGTCTGAGAGCTGAAGGAGTCGATGTCCAGGATGGCGGGTCGGTAGGTCTCGTCGGGCCTGGGGGGCGGCTCCTTCCATCGGGTCGAGGGGTCGCCGCGAGGAGACGGCGTTTTGGAGAAGGAGTCGTTCCGGAACACCGAGTCCAGATCCAGGACTTTGGGCCTGAGGGGAGACGCCTCCTGCTGGTCTCTCCTCTGCTTCTCTCTCAGCCGCTGCCGCTCGGCGTCTTGTTGCCGAGCAACCAGCCTCATCCTCTCCGCCTCCTCCTTCTCCCTCAGCCGCCGCTTCTCCATCTCCACGATCTGCTGCCGCTCCCGCTCCCGTTCGGCCTGCTTCTGCTTCTCGAACTCGGCCAGCTGCCTCCTCTCCAGCTCCTGCATCCTCTCCAGCTCCTCCCTCCTCAGCCGCTCCTTCTCCGCCTCCCGCTGCCTCAGCCGCTGGTTCTCGAGCTCCTGCCGCTCCATGTCCAGCTGCCTCTGCCGCTCCATGTCCAGATGTTTCTGTCTCTCCATGTCCAGCTGCTTCTGCCTCTCCCACTGCAGCTGTTTTAGTCTCTCCATCTCCAGCTGTCTCTCCCTCTCCATCTTCTGTCGCTCCCTCTCCAGCTTCTGCCTCTCCATCTCCAGCTGTTTCTGCCTCTCCATCTCCTGCTGTTTCTGCCGCTCCATCGCCAGCTGTTTCTGCCTCTCCATTTCCAGCCGTTTCTGCCTCTCCATCTCCTTCTCCGCCTCCCGTTGCCTCTCCCTCTCCTTTTCCAGCTCTCGGAGTCGCAGCGTCTCCTGCTCCAGCGCCATCAGCCTGCTCTTCTCCGCCTGCTCCCGCTCCATCTTCTCGCGGAGCCGCTGCTTCTCCAGCTCCAGGACGCGCTGCCTGTCCTCCTCCCTTTGCTTCTGCTTCTGCAACTCCAGCAGCTGTCTTCTCTCGGCCTCTTTCTTTCTCTCCAGGTCCTTCAGTCTCTGCTTCTCCAGCATCTCCATCAGTTGTCTGTCCCTCTCCAGCTCTCTCTGCTTCTCCATCTCCAGCTGCCGTTCTCTCTCCATCTTCTGCCTCTCCATCTCCAGCTCTCTCTCCCTCTGCAGCTCCAGCTGTCTCTCGTTCTCCAGCTTCTGCCTCTTCAGCTCGCGGAGTCTCTCCCTCTCCAGCTTGCACAGTCGCTCCATCTCCAGTTGCTTCTCCTTCTCCATCTTCTGCTGCCTCTCCAGCTCTCGTTGTTTCTCCCTCTCTGCCTCCTGCAGCCTCTGTTTTTCCAGCTCGAGCTGCTTCTGCACTTCCAGAGCGTGCTGCCTCTCCATCTCCTGCTTCTCCCTCTCAAACGCTCTCTGACGCTGCCGCTCGAACTCCCTCTGCATGTCCCTCTCTTTCAGGCGCTCAAACTCCAGTTGTGCTTGTCTTTCCATCTCCAGCTGCCTCTGCTTCTCCCGCTCCAGCTCCCTGACTTTGTTCTTCTGCCTCTCGGCCTCCTTTATTAGCTCCCTTTTCTTCTCCACCTCCATCATCTCCCCGGGCGACGTGTAGCTCCTTGCGTCCAACAATGGATCTTGAGGGGTTTGCGCGAAGGCCTTCCCATGAGAACTTCCCAGTGGGGATCTCACGGAGAGGTCGTCAAACATGGGGTCCTCCATGTTGGCTCCATTGTCCACAGGAGGAGCCGGTTCCTGCAGCTGTCCTGTCAGAGCAAAGTAGGTGGCCCGGGGTTTGCTCTGCTCCTCCTGCAGCATTTTGGGGCGTTTGGGAGCTGCAGCCGCCTCCTCCTGCTCCACCTCCCGCAGAACCGTTCCCTCTTCCTGTCGCGACTGCTTCAGCATCCCTTCCTCCATGCTGTCAGGGTCGAAACCCGAGTCGTTCCATTTTGGCAAAGCTCCGACTCTCAAGTATCGAGGCGGTCCCTGCTGTTCTGCTGGCGTTGGTTCTCCTGCCGGCCGGTTGCCCTCCATTGTCTGCATGTGAAGAGGGTCCAGGATGTGCGCCGCCCGCGTACGATCAAGCGGAGACATGGGCTCTTTATAAATCGCCGGTCTCTGTCCCTCACCACTGTCGCCTCCGCTCTTGAAGGACGGGCTGCTGAGCGAGTGCTCGGCCCAGCTGGCCGGTTCCCCCTCGTCCAGCATCTGCACGCTGTGTCTCTCCACCAGGTTGTCGAACAGGGACGCTCGCACCGTCTGCACCCCCACACTCTGGCTTGGAGTCGCCCGAAAAGCCTGTCCCGCCTCTGGAGTCTCAGACACCGAGGCCTTCTGTGGTTGCTCTGGAAAGTCCACCCACGTCCTCAGGTCACTGGGGGTCGTAACGGACTCCTCCATCTAGAACAATTCAGAGATACACTGAGCATCTTTCCACTTTGTATGTGCAGCTCAAGTCAATCACTACGTTTGCATGCACACCATATTCAAGTCAAGATTCATTTTCCCTTTAAGGCAATTTTCTGCATAAGATGTTCACATGGACAAGCTATGGGAAAACTCCAGCTACAACATCATGGTGCAAAACAATCTTTTCCACAAAGATTCCCATGATGTCATAGTGACCACATGCTGTAGCTGGTCCACAGTGTGGCTAATCTCATTTTATAGCCGCGCTTTTGCTAAATTCATCAGTTATATCACATGTTTGTCTCCTCCTTACTACAGAAATACAAACATTTCCCAGAGGTTTTGGCTGTGCCCAAACCCCCCTATAAAAAAAAACTACATTCATTTGCAAACTCAGCATGTGCAGAAAAATATGCTTACATCAACCCAGTTCAAAGCAGCGGTCGTATTGGGTGATACTGACCAGATAATCGTCAAATCGTGGTATGGTAATCAGAATAAGTGGTTAACATGACTCAACATTGTCGGAATGTTGCCATTACTGTTAGTTTTAGTTTGTGGGAGCATGAAACTACTCAGTATGGCACAGGAAGCAATTTACGAAATTCGCTTTCAATCAAACCTGATGGACTGATATTTCCAAATTCTTATCCGGATTCCATTTTTTCAGTGACATTCAAAGTATGTGTGCTGCTCTGGATGACAGATTTAAAATGGTTTAATGCTGACAGCTTTAGAGCTTGTTGCTGCCACTCCTAACACACTCACCACTGTGAGTGTGTGTCAATGACGTCACCTTATTGGCCTGACTGACTCTGTTGCTGATGCCAATTATTTACATTTCAAGCTATTTTAATCAGCTTGGATTTCCAATTTTTGAATCTTAGGTTGCGCCGGCTACATTCGCCGTCAGCACCACAGAAAATTCCCCTTCCTTTCTCTTCATCGTTTCTACGCTATAGAACAAAAACACGGTCTTGGTGAAAAGCCTCCTGGAAAATCAGATCGGATGCAGTTCGGGAGAAGAAAAACACGGCGCACAAAAGTGAGTGAGGAAGAAACGGTATCCCCTTGTTCGCTGTTGGCCTCATAACAGTGGGTGTGGTGCAGAGGTGGGACTGAAAGCCGCTCTGTGTTGACCTTTGCGTTTCATAACAGGCAGCCGGCTCAAGCGATTCATGCGCCAGGTGTCTAAGGTTTCACATCTTTGTGCGTCTGCAGCCATTGTTAGTTGTTTTTTTTTTTGCGGTGAAGTCCCACTTTCTCCACAGAAACTGTATAATAACCCCTTTCTAATCACATCAATTTACCTCACATTTATTAGCACATGCCCTCCATGCTTTGACGACTGATTAAGTTTTAGACGGACAGCACGTGGAAAACATTTATACTCAGAACTCAACAGTGTTTCTCATTGTTCTTCTCATTTGCCTGCTAAATATTGACCAAGCCCAACACAAATCAGGCCCTGCAGAGCTCGTGTCCCGCTCTTACCCTCCTTGGAGGATCTTTGCTGGCCTCATGGCGCTCTGTCGCCTCACTGAGCGAAACACTGCCAAGGTCTGGGGACCGCTCGGGGGTAAACCTGATGAGCACACATCACACGGGACAAAAGCCATGCATGACAATGGAGCCGGTGGACAAAGACAAACCCTGAGGACACGTCGGGGGCTGCTCTTACCTCTTTGTCAGGTCAAGGGGCAGGGGGCGGGGCTTCACGGCCGGCTTCAGGACAGGGCTCTGGGTGGGAGTGACGTCCTCGGTCAGCTGCTTGATGCGCTCTTTGACACCCACCAGCACTTCGTTTCCAGGGTCTTGCTGCACCGGGGAGAGAAGGTCGGGGGTTTGGGGGGTGGTAGTCGGCGCCTGAGAGGACACCGAAGCGTCTAACAGCAGACTGATGCGCGACTTGATGCTGACCACGCGCTTCTCCTCCTCAGCGTCTTTTGCACTCGGTTCGTCATTCTTTTTGTTGCTCAGTGGCTCTGAGGCAGCAGGTTTAGCGACGGGATCTGGGCTCGGTGCTGGGGGGCTGCTGGGTTTTTTCTCCGGCTCTTGCGTGCCGCCCTCCGGAGTGTTCTCCTTGGCGCTGGCTTTAGGGGATTTAGTGTGCACCGACAGACCGGGAGACTCGAACTTGGATGTGAGATCAGCGGACAGGGGTCGTCTCTCCCAGCGAGGAGGAGGGGTTAGTGCCTCGGTGTTGGTCGGACTGTTCAGAAAAATAGCTGAAACGGGTCTGGGTCTGGAGCCTCTGGGTTGGGCTCGCAGAGGCACGGCCACCTCGGGTTTATCTTTTTCCTTCTCATCTTCCTGTTGTCCAACCTGAGCTAGGAAGCCCATGGACTTGGCCCTGGTGATGGACGTCCCGCTCTGGTCCTTCTCGTTTTCCTTTTTGGTGGTCCCGGCCCACTCTGCTGCCGAGTGGCTCTTCAGGCTCTTGGAGTAGACCAAGTTGGATGCGGAGGGTTTCCCTGCAGGCACAGCAGGTTTGCTGAGATCTTCGGGCTCCAAAGGGGGTGCTGGTTTAAATGGATGGACCACAGGCTTGGTTGTTTGCCCGGAGTTCAGCTTTGTAGGGGTTCTAAAGGAGGTAGAGGCGGGACGATTGGGGTTGGTGGACAAAGGAATGGGTTTGCTGGTGCCAGTTGGTTGCTGGGGTTTTGGTCCGCTCGGAAGCTCCAGCTTGTGTCCAGGAAGGCGAGTGGACTCCGGTCGGGGCTTGGGTTGAGGTTTTGGGGCAAGTATCGGCTTTATGGTGGGGTTTTTCTCCACAGCAAAGGGTTTGGGAGTGAGCCGAGGCTTTGGGCCCAGGACAGGCTTGTTGGGTTCTGGGGAGATTCTGCGAGGCTGGTTGATCGCCGGGATCTCGATGAGGCTCGTATTGCTGGAGTCGGTCAGGGGACTAAGGTAAGGTCGCCCACCGGTCACGGCCCTCCCGACCTCCCCGGTCTGAACCTCCACCTGTGCAGCCATCCTCTCCAACAGCACCTACAAGGACAGAACCAACAAGCTCTGACTCAGGTCCACAGAGAAGCACACTGCTGCCGGGCTCTGAGCATACCTCAACTTACACAAACACATGAGGATAAAACGTCCTCATGCAGTGTTGTTACAGCTGGAGTCCAACCAATAAAGTGGTCGGCCAAAATATTTTTCTATTGGCATGTTGGCCGATATTCACCAATATCAGTGTAATCGCCAATGCTTGTTCGGTAGAACAAACACAAAATATATTATTTCCACGAGAATTTTTCACTGAATACAAGGAATAGAGGTGCTGCTCATAACTTGACTCATAAACATTGAACGCCAGTTACCCGGTAAGAAACATATTGCAATTCCATTTTGGCAAATCAAAGTTAGGTTAATCTACAAAGTTTGAGAATCTCAAAGCAAGCCTAACCGGGTGTAGGCGTGGTTGGGAGTGAGTGAGTCACTTCACTTATCACGCTTATGAGCTGGGGCCATTAAAACCTTCTGTAATAATTGGTACTGCCATAAGCCCCCCCCCCCCCCCTCCCCACCCCCAAATACATGGTCATAAAAACGGAATTAAGCAGCATCTCTATTGCACCTTTGTAAGGTCTGAACTTTGAGCGGGCTTACTTGGTGTACATTTGTGGTTTCCTAAGCCACAGTGCATGAAGCTAAGCTGAAGTTAGCCCAACAAGGATGGCTCTATCTCAGTGGACTTTGTCTTTGGGAGTGCCTCCACTTGTGTCAGAATTCAACATGCCAGTGAGAAATGTGTTTACACAAGTGTATTGATGATTCCAGCGTGTAAAGGCCGAGCAAAGCAATGATAGCATCGATGGCTGACACCCAGTGAATGACCTTTATCTACCTACTATGCATATACCTATTCATAGTTTGGACTCATTGCAGTGGAGGAAAAAAAAGAAATAATAATTTAAAGACTGATGCGCTAACATGTTTTTGTATCAGTCCACAAATACAAATACTAAAGGTTTTCCATCACATGTGAAGATGAAGAGCATTAAACCCACCCTGGAGCCAGTAAAAGTTTTGGCAACTTTCCAGGCAAAAACTTGTTTCTTCACAGACAGACAATAGAATAACTGAGTGATTGTTTCAGCTGGATTTGCATGCGGAGCAACGTTTTTCAGCTGAACCCGAGTTCACATAATACAGCCCACTTTGACCAAGAGTTGTTTGATGTGGTCCACAGGCATGCTGAGGAGCGTACAACTGGGCGAGAACTCGACTGTTTGTGTGCTGGCTCCAGTCTGTTGTGGCCGTTTCTATTTTTAAAAAAACCTGCATCACCAGGCCAGGTGAAAGGAGCCGCAGCGACGAGGATTGCGTAAGAGCAAAGGTGGATCTGAGAGCGGGGAGGGGCCGGACAACTGTACAGTGTCATTGTTTTCATGTCGTAACACAGGCAAATCAGGCTTAGACGGTGAAAGAGGGATTCCACAGTAAACTCATACCAGACGGCCATTAAGACTCGGCTCCTCCCCTTTCATAAGGCTGCTTCAGAACCGACTGAAGGACACAGGATGATGAATGAGAGTCATCTTGCGTGTTGTTTGGACACACTATGACAACAATCACTTCTATGGGCCGAGACAGCAAACATGGAGGGGGTGTGCCACGCAGAGGATCTGAATGCACCTTTACTTGAATCCAAGGTTCATTATTTTATCGATTGCCTTTATAGATTGTAGCCTTTTTGACTGAGGGAGAGTTTCTGATGAATGGCATTTCCCATTAAAAAAAAGCAGTAGCACACATTAGCTAATGAGCTCTCAACAGTTTGCTTTTTATGGTGGAAAGCACAAACAGCCACGGAGAAGAAAAAGGTCTCTCCATTAGCTGCACGATGAGGGAAGACTGCGGAATGATTGACAGGTGTGGCTGACCCGGACCTGCTGATGTCATCACACATCGTTGGGTTTTAGGGGAGGAAAGCTACACTGGGTTCCTGCAAAATCTTGCTTTTGTACCTTTTTTTTTGCATGTATACACCATTGTTTGAAATTGTCGGCGTGCCTTTAAATTCAAAGCTATGATCGCAGTTGCGTCTGACCGCAGTTGCGTGCAGAACAACTGAACAATAACAGATCATTCAAAAATATTATATAATAAAGTTCAAACCTCGGGGCTTCCTGTATTAAGAAGCACACCCGTTGGCAGATATCACAGCTCACAAAACAATCCAGAAGTTTGTGTATTTGGGATTTGTTCCTCGGGCTCTCTCATAAAAATAATGTGGTTTCGCAATATTTGCGAGCTGTCGCACTCGTTCAGCCAGACTTTCCAAAACAAAAACTGTTAAAGCTTGGAGGACAATACAGATTTAAAGAGTTGCAAATTCTACCTGACAGCGAGTCTGTTTGCATTTGTTTCCCCCCCAATTGAAATAAACTAATTATCAAATTGATTGGTTGTTATTCGGTTTGGCCTTTAAGAGGCTCCATCTTCACAGCTGCTAATTCTTCCCACATGTTGCTGCGGTGAGATTCCTCCGCCTTGGAAGAGGCGCAAAGATTCCAAACGTGTCTCACCTGACTGGACGTCAACCGTCTGCTGTCGAGCTCTGGCTTCTGCAGTAACCCAGCACCAATGTCATATCAGACTGGAGGAAGGAAGAAGCCTAAAAACACACACACACACACACAGAGTCAGACGACGCTTTAAACTGAGCAGGAGCTGCCAAAAAAAAGAGGAAAATAAATCACAGCCGAGCCATCTGAAGGCGTCTTCTGCTCTCACGCCTCCGCACAGAAGCAAACAGACGATGGCGTTCACACACGAGAGTCAACATTGTCACACCGAAACGCTCGGCGACATACGTCCACACAACATCAAAACACACACACGGAGGGAAAACCATTAAGGACACGCTGAGGGTGTTCACCTGCTGCTGCTGCGCTTGTGTTTGCACCATCACCTTCATCACCATCATCACCTTCACCACCTTCACCACCTTCATCACCTTCATCGCCTGCCCTCCAAACTACAGACGGATTGAAACCTGCGCCTCTTGTCTGTGTCTCCTCTCTTTACAAATCAGTGTCTGGCCACTGGTGGAGAATGTGCTTTATGGCGCTGGGCGGACGGACAGGTGGACTCATAAACCACTAAACTGGAAATATCAAATCTTTTATCATTAACCCTTAAGAGTTCCTGGGGACGTTTTTGGTCCAGGTGTCTGACAGTCAAGAATCTGTCACTGCAGAAAAAATTAAAAAACATTTAGAGGGTTAAAATCCCCCCCCCCTCAAAACTTAATATTTGATAAGTATATTTCAGGCTGAAGTTGATTAAAAAGACGTTTAAACTGGAAAAAAAATATTGATATCTTATTTTCAAAGCAGTTTTTTGGAATAGACATTTTTGGTCCTGAGGGACGATTGAGGGAAGTTTTGAGACAGAAACTCTCAAGGGTTAAAGCACTTAGTGATAAACATCCGGAACAAAATCTCATTTGTAAATGAATTATCTCTTGAAATGGAAATTCCGACTGGATCTCCCGGGCCGTAGTTTACCTGTGTGGGACCCGAGTGGCGTCTCCGTGTAGGAGGCAGTGCGACCCGCTATCTCCAGTTTGGGAAGTGCGGAGAGAAAAAGGAAGCGGTGCGACCCTGAGCGAGGAGTTTAACTCGACTTTGGATGTTGACAGGAAACGCTCCGGCTCCACTGGAATGCCAAACATTTGCTGTGACGGTGGGTCGAGCCGCGCGGCGGGGGATTAGCCAAGTGTCTCCTGCAGCCTCGGCGGGACGGGGAGGATCCGGCTACAGATTGCCCAAGAGGCTGGGAAAAAAAAAAACAGTCCCGCAAGGCCGAGAGGCACGACTGCCTTCCAGAGAAACGTCTGAGGTGGAAGACGCGGGTGAAGCTCTGGGATTCCTGGCAGGAAGCTCCTCGCCGACGGCTTTGGCTCGGAGTGACAAGAGAAAAGGGAAGGAAAAAAAAGAAAAAGCCGTCCCGGCTCCCAGTAACCTGGTTCAGCCAGTTGCGCAGAGGAAATTTCCCAGCGCTGACAATAGATAACGTCACGCCAACAGCCCTAATAACCAGCCAAAAGGAGAAGTGTGTGTTTCCTCGGGTGTAGCACGCACACACACACACACACACACTCACACAAACATAAACAAACACACACACAGATCCTGGAGTTGCAACCGCACTTCATCTGCCATCTTACAAGCTGAAGCCAAACAACTGTGTGTGTGTGTGTGTGTGTGTGTGTGTGTGTGTGGACACCAGGAAGGGCACGTTCAAGAGGTCAATGATTATCTGCGAGGGGGAAGCTCACACTGAAGGGGTGTTTTTTGCCAAAGGAGGAAGCAAAGAGACAGCAGAGGAGCCGGAGTGAAGGAGCAACAACAAAAGAAAAAAGTAAAAGCTTCTGCTGTTGGACGAACTGATCAGTATCGGCTAAATTATCGGCATCAGCGAATTATCATTATCATTATCATTATCATCATTATCATCATTATAGTGGGATTATGTCTGTAATATTCAGAATTGTTGATAAGTGCTGAACAAACTACATGGCAATTAAAAAAAACAACAATATCGGCATCTTTGATTGGCAATATTATGAGTTTAAAGATCAATGGACCAGAGTTTCCACATCACAACAAGCTCGTCTGAGGAATCGATCACATATCGTCATGACTTCACATCTAAAAGAAGAGAACAATCAGTTATCGGCCAAATGTTCTCTGCATCGGTCGGGGATTCACCCTCAGCTCTGAAACCCCGCCGAGATATCGACACATCGATCCATCTGATCAGGGGTCAATAATAGAAGCCAGGGCGGTGATCGATACCCCGGCTGATCGGAGAGCAGGTTCGGCCCGTGAGGAGCAGAACCACGGGTCATTCGGAACCACCGCGGTCTCGGCTGTTTTGTTGGTGGAGCAACTTTAATCCGCACTTCGAGGTTCTGCAACAAGTGTCCTCGCTGCCTCCGCGGACCTACTTTCTGCTCCCCAAAGTCCGGCTCGGCCTCCGACGAGGCGGCCGCGGAACGCGCTGGACGGCGGCGCTGCGTCCACGGTCCCCCCCCACGGTCCCTCCCCCCCACGGTCCCCCCCCTCCCCCTCTGTACCAACAACAACAGCCCGAGAGGCTCAGGTCTCAACATGGAAACAAGCCTCCGCGCCGAACCGGAGCCGCGGACACTCACCGAGCCGCGGAGTCCGTGTCTCCCCTCGTGTCTCCTCCTCCTCCTCGTCGACGTCGGAACTTTCCGCGCCAGAGTTCTGATCCAAACACAGTCGGTCCAAAGTGTGTGTGTGTGTGTGTGTGTGTGTGTGTGTGTGTGTGTGGGGGGGTTGTTGACAGACGAGGCGGGACGAGACGAGACGCCGCGCGGCGCGAGACGCTCCGCTTAGAGGCTCCGGCGCTCGTGCAGCCAGCGCGCGACTTCCGGTTTGCGCACTTTCAAAGTAAAACGCGCGCAGGAAAAATGTTGAGGAACTGGAAATGGAAGGTGCGCCGCAGGTGGACGTTACTTTGTAGGCATTGTTGTCATTTTTCATCTAACAATGTAATGTATAAAACGTAATATTCAATAGATATATGGTTAAAACGGGAAGTATAGCACTAAAGTGATTTTCTTTTTTTTTTTTTAATTGATAAACTGCTTTGTTTTGTTGTTTGTTTGTTATTGTTGTTTTTTCTGTTTTGTTAGATCACGAAATTATGGCGTAGGAAGAGTTTTCCTTTTGGAAGATATGGAAGCATTTATGTTAAAATAACTGTGTGACTTCATAAGTTCTACTCTCTCCCACTCCTTTTCGAATGTTGTACATCATGAATAAACTATGGTCTTTTTTCTATCTCTTTTGAACATATTCTAAATATAGCTCCATTCAATTACTATTATTTGTTATATAAGTCATTGAATCTATTTACTCTGTAATGAATTCCTTGTTAACCAATAGTTAATCGGTATCTCGTTGCTTGCAAGGTCTTGTTTTAAAAGCGGTTTAATCCCGTAAGTGTCCCTCTTATTAAATCGCTTGGAGTCGAATTCAATGTACATATTCCTCAGTCCAGCTTTTTATTTTGAAGGCACTCACGGTCACTTCCGCTCCCACGCTGTTCTGAATGTGCGACACTTTACGCATTTGCAGTTTAGTACCGAAAATGTTACGCTGTGCAAAGACATTAAATCAACTTGTATTTTAAAATGTGTGAGCAGTTTATTTAACATGTTTTACACACACACATTGTTTGCAACTATTAAGTTTTTCCTGCATTTTGATTAAAAGTCAGATCTACCTGCATCCAACAGGTTCCTCCTCAGCCACTGATTGGTGAAAATCGGCTCAGCAG
>CAESWR010000043.1:43873-56511 GCA_903171835.1 Mullus surmuletus | reverse complement strand
CACCGGCAGGATGCATGGACATCTATGGCTGTCGGTGTTTTAGGAGCCCCCCCGGAGGAGGGGCCCCCCCGGCTCAGGGGGGCCGCCGGCCGCGCCATGCCCCCGCAGACGCACCCATTAACGGGCTCGCCGGCCGGGGTCGTGGCCCTATTTACCAGCCTTAATGGTCCCAGAGGCTGGGGGTGGGGATGGGGGGTGGGGGGGGGAGGAACCCGACACCGAGGAACTTCTGGGACGTCAGCTCAGAACTCCTCGGCCTGTTTTTGAGGCGCTCTGAAAGTTTTGTAGGACGGCCGGCGCTCCATAAACTCCGGCGGACGGGCGTTTAGACGAAGCCGCGCCGCCGCCAGAGAAGCCGCGGCTCTTGTTTGCAGTCAAAACAGTGTCAAAACGCTCGTTAGCGCTCAGCGAAACACACTTTTAAGGCTCTCGTAATGAGCTGTAAACATTATAAGTCTTTGGTAATGTTTGCCGTGGGAGGGGGCGGGGCCTGCTGAGCACACACACACACACACATACACACACTTTAAATCAGCGTGTTTAAACAGCCAGCGTCTCCACAAAGTGATGTTCCATTTAATTACACATAGAGCTGCTTTTTTCTTTCAGCTGGTGGCTGATTTATACAGTGTGTGACTCAGTTTTACCGTGTGTGTGTGAGTGTGTGTGAGTGTGTGTTTTCAGCGAGCTCTGGAATTTCCCGCTAAATAAATCTGCCACCAATACTGTAGTGAATGTAACACACCTGCAGACGCGGCGCACACTCTGCCTCTGAACCCACACAAACATTTCACCGAGAAGCACTTTGCCGGAACGTCCGTCGTCATTTGTTGAGAGAAGAGCGAGACTGTGTTATGAGTGTGTGGATTTTTCTCGTTTTTTGAGCGTAACGGAGGAATATCGGCCACTTCTTGCCCTCACTGGAACAGGAAATTTTGTGTTTCTTGATTCCAAATATCTTTCAACAGAATGGCCTCTTCAACAGTGGCTCCTCCCACTATGTTTTATGCATTTGTCTGGTGGTTTTAAGGTGCTTTTTATGGTATTTATGCTATTGTTCCCTGATGTCGATGTAAAGCACTTTGGTGTCCTTTTGGTTTTGTAAAGGGGCCTTCCGCGGCGTACAAGACCATGGAAGTATGGTTGACTGTGTCTGTTCTTCCAAGTAAATATTTAAAAGCTTACTAATGATGAAAAAAAAAATGTAACAGAAATTGTAAACTTGAAGCAGCAGCATGTGGTCAAAAACAAACCACAACCTCCACCTGTTTTTTTCTAAAAAACAGTATCCATCCATCCATCCATCCATCCATCTATCCATCCAACGCACCTCAGCCTAAAAGGTGCTTAAATGATGATGTTATTCAAACGTATTCTTAACTAAGTAAATTATATTTTTAAATAACAAAAAAATGGCTACAACAGGGATGTAAAAAAAAAACAGATTGATCGGTTGTCCTTTGTTAGAAATGTTAGACACACTGGAGTAGATTTTGCTTACTCAGAATAGAATAGAATAGAATAGAATAGAAGGGTAAATGTGGAGTACTGTCTTTGATAAGTACAGATAATAGCTGATAGGAAAATACCGACCAATCAAAAAAGATCAATCAAAGAAGAGGAATTAAATGGGCCACAGCTGCAGACAAACTTTCAGCCCTGTGTTCAACAGTGTGAGTTTCCGTCACAAAGAGGTCCATGTCGCCGCCACCGGTGGTCTCGCATCAAAGGCATCTTTTCAGAAACTTCACAAATCCCCAGAAGAAAAAAAAACACACCTCACAAAACAGATGCTGCTCGTTTTCACAACTGCAGCTGGACGCCGCCAGAGATGCTCAAAAATAAATTATTTATCTGGTAATGGGATGCAGGGTGTGTCTGCTACACACTGTGTGTGTGTGTGTGCGCGCACGTGTGTGTGTGTGTGTAAGCCTCCTCCATCTATTTGCAGCCTGCGCTCCTCGCCGCTGAACTAGCGGTAACCCCCGGCAGCAAGTGGAGCGCTTAATGCGAAGCTTTGTCTTGTCAACGCGGCGGTTTGTTTGGGACGGCGGCAGGTCGGCCTCGTTAAAGCCCGACACAGCAGCTGGAGGATGGAGGGACGGAGGGATGGAGGGATGAAAGGAGGATGGAGGCTCTAAATGACAGGAGCAGCGTCCCTCGGCCGGCTCGCCTGCTGCTCTGACCTTTGCTTCTGGGAGGAAGTTTGTGATTTAAGGAGACTGAGATCTGAAAACGCTGGTGTTCAAACCCAACTTCCTCCTCAAGCAGTTCAACAACTCGGCAGGTTTCCCGCTAAATAATCCAGGGAAGAGCTCAAAGTGCTCCTCAGACTTCCCTTGCTTCAGCTCACAGCAGAGCCCCCAAGGGATTCTGGGCCATTAAACGGTGCAGAATCTGCACTCGTTGACTGGATAAATGAAAAACCCTTAAAGGGATAGTTCAGATTTTTCTTCATGAAGTTGTATGAGCTCCTCACCATCAGTGTGGTTCATCAGCAGTGACTTTTCCCCCACTGCGTCCCGTAAGTGGAGTTCAGCCCCAGTTTCGGTGTTGCAGAAAGTAGTTCCGTCTAGTTGCTGGGGTCACACGGATAAAGAGTTTTGCTCCAAAAAACAACATGCGTTTAAAAGATTAATACATCTGCATCAACAATTCTTGGCCGCAAAGAAGTCCGACCATGGAATCACCATGGATACAGGAATAACCGTGTTTGCTCACGCATGGAAACGGCTTATTCCCAGTGTTTCAGTAACCGGAATATGGACCTTAACCCCGATGTTGACATGGAAACGTAGCCATTGAGGTACTACAACCATAAAATAAAAAGCGCTTTCTATCTCAACATTAGTATTATTTTTGACCCGGAGCGTCGAGCCGCTCGTGCGAGCTCCGGTGTCGTCACCCGGTGAGTTAGAGCCCTCCCGGCTCACTCCGACAGCAGGTTCGGATATTAGATCAGGACTGAATTATTGTTATGGCCGCCGAGGATAATCAGATTCCCAGCTTTTCAAATGAGTCCGCGCGGCTCTGTGAGTCACGGACCGAAATGAAAGCATGAGTCACTTTTTTTTTTTTTTTTTATGAGCAGCTGACGTCGTATTGGCTCCGTAGAGCCGCCGGTTACCAAGACGGCGGCGGTGGGGAATCCCCGAGGGAGGGCTGATCGGGATTACTCAGCCGGGTCCCTCCGAATCCCAAATGTGCTTCCTGTCTGAGTGTCATTTCTACCTCAGCAATGACCTCTAATAACCTTTCGGCAGCCAGAAACAAGCAACCACCAACAAGCTACTGATGAGGTGGAGAAGAGTCAGGTGAACTAGTGAGTAATGCATGATGCGAAGCCCCTCCGCTGTTCCTACATCAAGAAGATGTCTCACTCGAACCCAAAAAAGCTGCATCTACCATTAAGTGCTGAAGTCAGTTTTAATGTGGCTATTGTCTCAGTTTGGTGTGTGTGTGTGTGTTGTGGTGTTCTTCAGTCCCCGCAGGCTCATTTTGTGGGAAAGCTGACCGGAGAATTAACTCAAAGTGTTTGTCCGCCAGAATTTACACAGCAAAGCTGATTAATTTGTCTCATTGTCACTTTAAAAGCAAGGAAAAACATTCAACAACTTCCCTCTTTTGCGCCCCAGAGGTTAATGAAGCCGCTGCGCTGTGCTTCCTCTCTATGATCCATTAAAGTTATTATATCTATTATGTATTTTTCATTAGTTCTTTATTAGTTTGGGCTCTTTGCTTCGATTTTTTCCGCCCCATTTGTAATTAGTTTTCACACGAGGTTGAGCTTCATTCTAAAAGAAAGAGAAAGTGCCGCATGTGAGAATAAGTGAGTGATTTCCAACGATTCAAAAGAGTTAAAAATTTAATTCCTCGGCTTTCATGCGTGTGTAAATCTCTCTGTGCGTTTTCGACGGGCGAGCGGCAGCAAACCTCAACGGTCATTAAAACCTCAGCTGTCGCCTTCCCCATCAATGCTGATTGGAAAAACTTTTTTGAAATCGTGAATTTTCCCTTTATGAGGCTGAAAGGGGCGGGGCTTCACATACACATTAGAATACACACTTTGTTTTCTGACAGCTACTTTGTGAGATGAAGGAGCTCCCTCTTCCCCGACGAGAATCCCACTCAATATTTCAGCAGCGGCCCTCGCTCTGTCTCTCACTCACACTCACACTCACACACACACACACACACACACACACACACACACACACACACACACACACACACACACACACACAACCAAAGCCGCACAGGTAGCGCACGTCTGAGTCGACACTTTTTCTCGGCTTAATGAGGATGGTGGTCGAGCAGAGCGGCAGGTTTCATTAAGAGCTGCTCCGTCGGGCCACCAGCTGCTCTCCCTCCGCCTCGGCCGGCTCACAGTCGTCCATCAGCACCTTAATTGGACGTCCTGCCACCATCGGGGGCCTCCAGAAACCCCACCGGTCTTCTGTCACCCAAAATCTTTTGCATTTAATCAAACAGACTCCGCCCTCCTCGTCCTCAGGGCCCGTGGGCTGCGCCCTGAGACCATGGTGTTGTTCATTTGCTTCGTCCCGGCGGGCAGATCGCGCCTCTTCTTCAAAACCGAGCAGATAATGAAATTCGTCAAGATCTAATTTGTCTTTATAAAAAAGGTGCCAAGTAGAAGCCAGGAGAATCCTTTTACTGAGGGTCCTCATCAGTAAGAGGATTCATCCTGGAACGCGCTGAGGTTCTTTGAGGAACCTTCACGAAAAGATCATTACAAATCTCCTGATGGTTGCTGAACAGGCTCTGCAGATCTATTAGATGGGCTCGATCCAAAGTAACTGCATTTTTCAGGGGCTGTCGTCAGGTCGCACTCTTAGAAAAATGTGGTGACAAAAATGAGGGCAAGAAGGACGTTATTTGGGTCTCGAAAAGAAGTTCCACTCCCGGCTCGTGCTGCCTTCACGAGCAGTCACATCTGATTAGACTTCTGGGTGAAGTCAGGTTTCGCTTTGAGGATCTTTACAGTGGATCATGTTTGCGGTTCCTCCTTTACATCCCGTCCCCCTGCCCCTCCCCCTCCTCCCTCATACCATCTCCAACCTATACAGGATTTTCCCCAGTGGATGTATATTTATAGCAGCTCTCCTGTCAGAGTGGAGCGGTGGATGTGACACTCATCGCCGGTCTGATCGAGTTACACACAGCAGCCTCCCGCACACACGCACACACACACGTGGATTGACGGGTTTTTCAAATCAGCTCTTTCCGGATTCTGCTCAAAGTTCTCAGGCTCCGGTTGGATTCAGATCAATGGAGAACTTCTCAAGAACTGTGTGAGGAAAAGTCAACACGGCTTTCGATGGAAGCTTTGAGTGCTGACGTCAAGATATGGAAAAATGGATTTGTAAAAGTTAAGGGTTTTCCATGACAGATCTATATGTCTATGTCTATATGGTGACACATTATTCTGGGAAATAAACAGTGAATGTTGCAGTGGTTTACCTCCCTCTCATATGGGCGCCTGGTCCAAAAATAGGCAAAAAACATTTGAAGATTTAAGTTGTGTGTGAGAATGTGACACCTGGAACTGACGAGGTGAGAGAGGGAAAAAAAAGTAATTCGATCTGCTTTATTTCCATCTCTCCTAATCCTGGAAATATTCCGGGATAAACCCCAATACTAACCCCTCACACACTGGAGAAATCACTGCATTTAACAAGTGTGTGTGAGCTGTATCCAATACATGTGTGTGTGTTCATGTGGTTTCTGAGGCGCAGACGGCGTCTCCGACCGGGGTCTGTAGGGATGCAGTTACACACACTTGCCATGTAGGTCACCACACACACACACACACACACACACACACACACACACACACACACACACACACACACACACACACACACACACACACACACACACACACACACACACACACACACACACACACACACACACACACACCCATAGCAACAAACGAAAGAGACAAGAATACACATGCGAATATAAACACATAAACATTGTGCACATGCACACTGCAAAAGATAAACCAGCGCTTCACGGCGGCTCATGATGAAGCGTCTGCTGGCCCAAACACGACTGAGTGACATCGATCAGGGGTCGCGGCTCGACCTCGGCGGCGCTTGTTCATGTCTGAAACATCTATAAACATCCGTAATCCCGCCGGGATTAAGAGGGGTTTAGTGAGGCTGGACAGAGACATCAAGATCCACTCCGTGCTTCTCTGCTCTCATCAGCTTCCATTTTTTTTGTTCTCTTCACCTTCACCAAAAAAAATAAAAAATAAAGCCTGCACACTGTTTTAGGTCGATTTATAAACGCTTGCCATAACTCCTGAGGAGAGAATGGAAATGTTACCAAACCAACATCTGTCTCTGCGACTTTTCAGGGCTCAGAAACGAAAGGTCGCAGGAACTCGGGACCAAATTCATTCTACCCAAAAACCAATGGGTGGAACTTGGTCCCGAGTCTCTACGATCTTCTCAGAGCCATAACCCTAGTTTGGGAATTAGGGTTTACAAACCCAAACCCTAATTTGGGAGTTTGGGTTTCTCTTTGACTCACCACAGCTCATGACTGGAAAATGGAACAATCATGGAAACGTGTCTATCCCCACATTCTCAGAGACGCTGAGCTCACTAGACCCGGTCCTGAGTCTCTAAAGGCTTCCGTTGCCAAGATACACATGTTGGGACACCCACATTTGCCCTGTATCTCAAGAACGAAAGGTCTTAGGACCTCGTGAGCGCATTCAGTCAAGAACCCTAGTTTGGGAATTAGGGTTTCCAAACCCAAACCCTAATTTGGGAATTTGGGTTTCTCTTTGACTGACCATATCTCTGACCCTCCATTACAGAGATGGACTTTAAGGGTCCTTGTCCAGTAACCCTTATTCATTTAGACTTCTGAATGGGAACGCGCTCGATACTCATATTCGGAACCACACTTTTGGGTTGTCATCTCAGAAAGGTCGGAGGGACTCCAAGCCAACATCATTCAACTCTGTCATATTAGCGTCTCCAAACCCTAACCCTAATGTGGGAATCAGGGGTTTCTCAGAGACCAGAGCTCCAGAATCAAAAATAGTGGCAATGTTGAGCTGGGATTCATAGATGCAGAACAGGGCCGGTTTAGATGGATGGACTGTGCTGTCCCATTTTGACCTTCGGGCCCTTGTTCCGATCACCGAGACCTTTGCCAAGTGAGTAGATGTCTGTCTCTGTGATGTGCGTCCATCTGTTTGGTTGGTGTGTGTGTGTGTGTGTGTGTGTGTGTGTGCAGAAGAGTGACAAACATCAGTGTAAGCTAAGGTGCACTTTGATGTTGAGGCCAAACATCACACATCTCCCTGCGTGAGAGCTGAACAGCTGTCACCATCCTCCTGAATATTTCGGATCCCTGACCCGTTGCTGTGGAAACTACAGATAAATTCCTCCTTTGATCTAATTCACTTTGCTCTGATTCACCAGCCACAGCGGTACAACTGTTGCACTTGTTACATTGTTCTCCAAGGTCAAATATGAACTGAACCAAACACTAGAAGATAAAGAGTGTTCCACATATCAAAGATTTTACAAGACCCGTTTTCTTTATCTCCTCTTTATCTCTTTAAGTCTGAACTATATCCATTCGTCTCATTTACAACATACGTGCGAAGAGGTTTTTCCATTGTACAGGAGAGCCACACTACAATTCCCATAATTCCAATGTGGATCTCAGCAAGAGTGAGAGACAGTTTGGAAGTTAGTTTGAAGAGCTGTAAAAATCTCATAAAAAGGAAATTTACAAGCCTCTGAGAATTTTTACACACTTCAGGCCAGAAGAGGAGAGAGGAGAAGAAAGCACGCAAGATGAAAGGGAGAGAGGAGGAAGAGGAGAAGAAGAAAGGAAGGAAGGTCAACAACATAACATTTAATAAATGCCTTAATAAAACTGCCCGTCAACGATTTGTCCATGCCGGGAAAAAGAAAAATCAAATAGAAACATGTGGTAACGCATTAAATATGAATGAATGGAGACACAGAAGATGTGTGGGGTGCCAGTGACACGCTGGCGGGCACAGGAAACACACCCTGCCACACACTTGCGTCACACTCACACAGGTGGGACGAAGCCAAAGAAAGAGCTCGAGCGTCACATCGCACGGAGGAAGCGGCACGTGAAGGGGACGTCGATGGACCGAATTGCACATTTTGACCTGGGGAATTTAACACACAAACGCACACTGGCGGTGGCGGCGGCAGCGGCGTATGGATCAATAACCCGGGGAGCGTCATGTAATGTGGATGAAAAGGTCTGTGCGTAGAGAAGCCCACAGAGACACTATTTCTGGAGTCCATATCAGTCAGCTTGCGCTCCCTGGCAACTGCAATATTAAAGGGAGGCGGGCGACTGGTGGCATGAAATATGTACAGCATCATTAGGAGTGACCATGGGCCTCGGGGGGGAGGGGGGGGCGTGCGTAGAACAGGGTCCTTAAACACTCATCAACCCGTCCCGTCAGGTGACACATGGCATAAAACCGGATTATTATGGATCCTGCTGCACTGTAAAGGACCGCCGCCGCTCGCGGCCACGCCCACGTCAGGCTTGGTGACGGCAGTGCGCCCAGAGCGCCTCGCCGGCTCGGATGCATCGTGGGAGTCGCGGGTTCTCGGATATTCGTTAAGTAATGAGAAATCCATTTCCTTGACGTCACAAATCCATTTTCCCATGTTTTGAGCAGGAAGCTCACAAACAAACGTCGCCTCCGGTCCACTCCGCCGCTCTGCACTTTAAAGTAAATAGTGTAAATCCGTCTGAGTTGGAGCCACGGAATGTGTACAAATAAGAATAAAAGACCAAAGTCATGTTTTTTTGGCACCTTTTCTTTAAAATTGGGAATATTTTTCCACATTTTTTCCATTTTGCAGATATTTAATTGGACTAAACGCCGAACTCGCTGTAAAAGAAAATCAAGCTAAGCTGATTAGTCTGGAACATGAATGCCTCCCCTTAAAGTGGCTAATACTGAGATGACTGGATGGATGGATGACTTCCCATATTGCATTTTGTTATCTTAATGTATTGTTTATTACTTTATTGTCTTTACATTATCTCGTTTCGTTACACCAGTGATGATACATGTCTTGAGCAACAATGAATACTATGAATCTCTGCACCATTTACTCTCATAGACCAATGCAAAAAGAAATACAACTCTTGAATTTCCCAAAAAAAGGAAAAAAAATAACCTTAACCAAGTACAATTGAAATGATGAATAAATATTCACGTGTCCGACACTGAATACTTGGACTACGAAGCAACTTCAGTACGTGATCCTACAGGAAAACCCAACATCATTTTCAATTTTCTTTTATACCTTCAGATCTCCAGTCTGGAACCTCAGCAAAAATCACCAACTCCTAATCCACTTTGGTTTCAATCTGCAAAGCGCTGGATCGATGCGCCGCCTCTCACTCTCCGCGCTCAAACCGCCACAAACACGTGCGGCCTTGAGTTGCCGAGGTGGAACACGAGCTGTCACGGTGACGGAGCGCAGGCGCCATTGATATTTGTAAAAGCTCAGCCTGTGCTGGTCAGCTGTAATGTCAGGCAGATAAACCGGGGTGGGGTGTGTGTGTGTGTGTGTGACTGTGGTTGTGGTTGGGAGGGGGGTACTAAATTCACAACCACAAATGTCCAGGGCTGATAGCGGCTCGCTGCGTCGGTGGATCGCAGTTGAAGGACGGGGCTGTAATTTTAACGCCGAGTCTCCGGGCTGCGAGTCGGAGCAATCAAAGCGCTGATAACATCTCGCTCGGTTTAATCACTGTCAGGTCGTTGCTTCGAGTCGGGGCTGGACTCCACGCGACCAGACCCCGGTCCAAGAAAAGAAGAGGCAGCGATCACAGAAATGTGTGTTTATTATCTTTTTTTTTCCTCCCGTGTTTTGGCGAGTCTAATCCGAAATCTTAGCCAGATCCAAAAAAAGGGGAGCGGAAAGTTTACAGGGTTTGAGGAAGGACCTTCTCCGTGCGTGGCTGCTTTGATCACCATATCATACCATTAATTACAATCACCATGGATACAGGAACAACCCTGTTTGCTCACGCATGGAAACGCCTTATTCCCAATGTTTCACTAACCGGAATATTAACCCCAATATTGACTGACTGGAAACGTAGCCCATGTGAATCCATGGATCATTAAAGGGGGCGTGGCTTTTCTCTGGGCGGTCAGGCCTGTTAATAACATGAGGTAGCTGCTTGATTCCACACGGGCAGAGGAGGCCGAGCAACAGGTGTGAATTATGTAATTAACATTTAAACGGCGCGGTGTGAAGGTCAGCAAGCCGCCCCGGGCAGCCGATGATGAGTCTGGACCAGCTGTAATGACCGTCAAACTGGAGGCAGACCGGACGCCATTCAGCGCCTTCACACACTCATGTGTGAGCGAAATTGCGATAACGGCGGCCATTCGTCAGGAGTGGCGCTGACAAAGAGCAGAACGGGCCTCCAACACTGCAGCCATTTTGCTTTCGATGAAAACGTACTTTTCAATCCATCTACCCGATAAGGAATATGAAATATGATTGTACGTGATATCATGGAAGAGAGATGAAGGAGAAGAGAAAAAAAAATCTGTGCTGGAAATCGATACAAAAGTTAAACACATTTGGCGATAAAGAGGGAAAATAAAGAGCGCCGAGCTACAAAAGACGGAGACAAATTGAGGGCGGTGGGATCCAGCGGCTGACCCCGTCCGCCGGTGCCCTTTCTCCGGGCGGAGACAATCTCAGAGATAAAACCTGTGACAGCCGGGCGGCAATAACGGCCGGATATCAACCCGCCGCGTTATTCATGGAGGATATGAAAGTGTGACACGGGGACCAGGATCTAATCATCTCCCCTCGCCGGATCCCGAATTTGCTAAAGAGCTTTTTACGAACATCTCCAGTTACCTTAACATTAGCTTACGCCGTGCTGACGCCAGCTAAACGATGATATCGGCAAGAAAGTGCATCATGGGTATCAGTTTGTTGAGTCAGATTGCACCAATGTGGCCAGTAAGGTGACATCATTAACCCTTAGGAGTTTCACTTCTTTCACACTTTCAAGCCATTTTGGCCGTGTTGGATGAAAGGATTCGTTTTAGGGTATTTATTTTATTTCAAATTTGAAGGTCTGGTGTTCGTTCTCAACTAACTAGGTACTAATAAAAGATTTTGCTATGAAAATCTGTTACTGCAGAAAAAATAAGAATGCCTCAAATTCAATGTCGCTGCTAATCCTTGACCCATCTGCGGCTCTAATAATAATAATAATAATAATAATAATAATTAAATCCTCCTTCAATTGCATTTTATGTTAATTATTGAGTTTTTGTGGGGTTTTTTTTTTTATTAAAATACTGTGGAGTTATGCAAACAAACTGCATTTAGAAGGTTAAACCCCCCCAAAATAATTAATATTCGACATGTATATTTCAGGCTGAAGTTGATTAGAAAAACTGACTCATTTAAAGAGGAGAAAATATTTATATGATATTTTCACAGCAGTTCTTTTGAAAGGGGCCATTTTTCATCTATCAGCAAACAGGCGACACTGAACGTGATTATTTGTTATTTTTTCACAATTAAACGCACTGACATGGAGGATTTTGTGAACCCAGACTCGGTTGCAAAACAGCCAACACCTGAGATTCCATAAGCAGCGCATGTTAGACTCCATCTTCTTACGGTGACACATGACAAACACCCGCCTCTTCGCTCCCCCGGCGTGAATTTGCTCTGGGCGGAAAAACTAAAAACCCTAAAGATAGGAGGTGAGATGAAGATGAAGGTGTGAGTGTGTGCCAAGGGAGTATTTCTGAAGCAGCTGGAGGGCAGGAAGTGTAACCCAATAAGCAGAGCGCTAACAGGGAACAAATCACCTGAAACACAATGTACAACACGCTGCGTCCTCTTATTGAGTCGCCGCACCTCTTAGCTCCGCGCCACCGATCGGAAAACCTGGAGAACTGGATTACACGGCACGCGCCCGAAAAGAAACACAGATACATTTGAGATTTTTGAGTCAGAAACCTGCATCTCACGAGTCTTAATTATCACAATGAGCCATAAAAGATTAATTAAACCAATTCGGCAATAAGCAATTGTTGCCAAAATTGAAAATCCTTCCCGGTGCAATAATGAACAATCCTGCTATCTAATCAAACAATCTTTGATCCATTACTTTATAGTCACCAAAACAGAAAATTTGTCCAAGAAGCCAACATTTTTTTTTTTCTCGAATTTTAGTTGATGGCACAAACACAACCCGTGAAGTGTACTGAAAAAAGCTCCCCAAAAAAATTAATAGCGCCTTCCCCAAGAAAAGTTCCAATGTGCAAAATCAAAGGTCTGGATGAGTACTACGCACGTACAAAATGTCCAACAAAAAACTCTCCGATCTGAGGGGGCGCCACAGAGCAGCTATTTTGGAGTTCGTTAAAATATGCGAGTTTTCGGCAGACCCGACAGCAAACATTCATGACTTTTTGTGCATGTCTAGGGGGTCAAAATGGCAAAAAACTGGAATGGATAATAATAATCGCTAGTGTTTCAATAGAGCTCTATCGGCTCTAATGAAGGAGAAAAGCCAACAACAACAACAAT
>CAESWR010000042.1:663892-678439 GCA_903171835.1 Mullus surmuletus | reverse complement strand
AACAATCCAGGCGCAGGAGCTCTGCAGGAACAAGCTGACAGCTGCGCACGGGACAAGCTGATCTGCAGAGGGAGGAGAGAGAGGGAGAAGAAGAAGAATTGGGTGTGAACAGCTGACAAAAGCCTCTCAGATTTGCCGCCCACTCGTGTAGTCTCACGATTTCCCCAGCCCACCTCTCTCTATGTTCACGCTGGCAATGTCGCCGGTTATTTTGCAGATATAGGTGGTGTTGTGCGGGAGGCTGTCGGTGAAGCCGCTCAGGGTCAACCTGTAAAAGTGGGGCTCCAGCTCCTCCACGTAGCTCTTGTCTTTGAACCGGGCCTCGGCCGCCGAGCCGGACACGTTAGTGTTGATGAGAGACTCCTTGGATCCGGCTGACCAGGAGAACTCATAGCTGTTGATCTTGCTGGGTGTGGGTTCGACCAGACAGTCCACTCGCAGGTCGTTGTCATCTTCAACACACACTGTGATCCGATCGCAGCGCGCTGGGATCAGCAACACTGGGGCGGTGAGGAGAAGGGCACGTGAGGAGCGCAGAGAACAAAACGGGTAGGAGGGTTCCGATCTGATATTGATATCGGTCCAATATCAGCAAAAAGATATCAGATCGGATTATATCGGCTTGCATCTAAAATCGCCGATATAAGGCTTTCAGGATTGTCAGGGTCTTCTCATCAATTTTTTATATGAGTTTGAGTAATATCACTTAATCAAGCCTTTTCATACTCCAAAATAAGTAATAAAAGTATTGATGATTCATGCTGATATCGTATCGGATCGTTATCGGTACCGGCCAATACTGCAATATCTGTATCGTATTGGAAGTGGAAAAAGTTGTATCGGGACACCCCTAAAAACAGGTATATTTGATGGATTGTTTATCACAGGGATTGGAAGTCTGCAAAGAAAGAAACGCTCCCTCTCACCTCCCAGCGCTCCGAACACTAACAGAAGGTTGAGCATCATGGAAAAGCACCCATCCAACTTTTAAAACAAGAAGAAAAGAGGGTTTCAGTGATGGGAACAGTTTGGCTGAGTCACGGCGGAATTCCATCTTGATCTGTTTCCCTCGGGGCTCCTCAGACTTGTCGGGTCACGGCGCCCCCGCAGATCATTTTAGCTGAGGTCATAACATTGTTTGCAGGACAGGAACAAAATGATGCACGGACAGATTAAATTCCTCCTCGCTTGGACCGCTAACCAAACTCAGCCTGTAAGCTTGAAATGCATAAACTGACTTTTTGGTAGGGGTCAAAAGGTTAAAATGCATTGGTCTGGACGGCTGCAAATGTCCTCTAATTAACCTGCGTTTGAGGTTTGGAGCAAAATATGGTGCAAAAGTTCTTGATTTAAAGTAGGTTTGTTGAATTATCAGTCAGATTTCGACACAATTTATCATGTCATTATGCCAAACTGAACATTCATGCTAACTTGCGCTGTAAGGAAACATCATGACTTTTGCTTCATCCTGACTGCTGTGCTCCGTATCTATAGCTCAGAATAACATCTTTTGGGGGTCCTTACCTCCACTCAGGGCAGGATGATGTGGCAGCTGTCGTCTGCGTGCTCCTCTCCGGCTGGGTGATGAAGAACAGGAAGCCTCAGCTTGTGATGCAGAGTGTGACACTTCAGAGCCGAGGAGGGAGGCGTGCACACACACACAGAGGTGGGGAGAGGGTGGGAGGGATGATGGAGGACCGGAGAGTGCTGATTCGCCCGTCTCCTCTGCAGTGCCGGATGGAGGGCAGCAGGCAGCCGGACGAGGCCTGCACACCACTCTGTCACTGTTCTTGATTCTTATTTTTGTTGTAACCAGCACCCTTTTCTCCTCTCCTATCTGCTCCTCTCTTCTCCAGAACTCTCCTGTCCTCCTTTGCCCTTCAGCTCTTCTGGCGCTGCAGTTTTGACATCCAATCTGCTCAGTGAGGTTGTATCATGTGCAGGGTATAACAAGCCCTGGCCATAAACCCACTGCCCACCGTTCAGTGGAATATGAGATGTCTCTGTGTGTGACACCCCTGGAAATTTCTAGCATTTCTGTGCTGAGTGGGCTGTGAAAAGCGAGTTAGTGTCTCCACCTAAAGGCCGGCAGCAGTATAAATGGGTGCAGGTGCACGGTCTGTATCACAGGGTGTCACTGTTTGGCCTTCCGAGCTGTGGTGGTCTCCCCTGTGCGCCTCGTGGGATCCAGCGTAACCGCTGAGAAATAGGATTGCACAACATGAATAACGCTTGGATCATCCAGTGCCCGTTTTTTAATCTACATCAACATCATATGGACTGCAGCGACGAAAGGAACATCCCACTGAGCTGCCGAACAGCTTTTGATTTGATCTGAGACTTGATTTAAAGAACTCCAAGATACCCAATAGTAAGTTGTAGCACATCTGGCTTGCGTGAGCAAGTGGTGGCACGAGTAGAAATAAGGTTCAATATTGACATCAGTGAAGTATATTCAAGTTGTTATTAAAATACATTGAATAATTGATAGAAATGGCGTGGCCTTTATCAAATGCCTTGTTTTTATTAATATCTAAGTATTGATTGTTGCAGCTCCAATTTGCATTTGCAACATTATGCTGCTGCACAACCGGATCTCTTGCAGTAGGCTTGCATTGGTTTGGTGGCTACGGTGTATTTGTGTGCTTTCGTGTCGTCTTTGGCTCTTGTATGCTGCACCTGAATTGTCCTTTGAGGATAATAAACATTTACAAAGACAAAGATCATTTTTCTAAATCACAAATTTCTCCATGCATTTATTATTTGCCGTGTATGTAACAATAACGCCTTTGAAACTGGATTATTGTCAGATTTGGTGATGAATGCAACTGCCTGCTGGTTATTGTAGGTATGTATAATATAATATAATATAATATAATATAATTTCTTGCAGACATGATTCAAGTTTTATGACTTTACAAATCAAAGAAATCAGATCAATTCAGGGGGGGTGACTTCATGTGATGTGGGGGTCTCAGGGCCCCTGATTGCATCCATTGATCCCTTTAAAATAGCCAGACTGCTCCTTTTTTTTCCCCCTTTCATATTCTTACTGGTGGTTTGTTGGGCTCAGTCCTCACAGACAGTTACCGGGACTGGTGAGGGGGGGGGCGGGGGTGGGGGGTGCTGAGGGGGTGTAGGCTATCTCTGAAATAATCTGCCCACGCGTTAAGCTGCTTTATCCCCGCAGAGCCTCAGACCGACACAGACGGCTCCATCCGTGGGAGAGCGAGGAAAAGTGTGGCGAGGTGCAAGTTTGGCAAACCTCCCCGGCGTGACACTTTTGTGACTCAGAGGTGTGTGTGTGTGTGTGTTTATGTGCGTGTGTGTGTGAGGGGCGGGGGGCGTTCCGTCCTGACCGGACCCCTCTGACACAGACAGACAGGCAGAGAGACCGACACATAAATAGAGGGACAGACAGGCGGTGCTGAGGCTGAGGCTGGAAACTCTTCCACGCGGGGAATTTAACCACAGCGAGAAGCTGGCCACGGAGGAGTGGGCATGGAAGACACAAACACGGGACTGTGGATATTCCTGATAACAACGTGTGTAATTTCAGGTAGGATTTGTGTTTACTTATTTTATTTTGGCACCTTAGGTGTGATGAGGAAGCAGCTGTGTTCATCACTCTCCTCTGTGATTGTATTCATATCATCTTATTTGTGTATTTATATATTTATTCAAGACTAAGATGTTCTATTTAGGAATATAAATGACACTATCTTTGTATAGATCTGTGTGGGACATCAGTGTGGCTTTATAGGTTTTAATCAGTTAAACAAATTAATTAAAGGCCCGGTGTCACTTGGTGTCACTGGCAGCATTCCTTCATTTCACCTCCACTGGCTGAGCTCACCTTCCTCCCGCCGCCTCTCGCTGATGTGACATATGACTTCTGTGACAAGTTCCAACAGGTTCTTTTTAAAAAAAAAATTGAAAACAACCTGACGCAGCAAAAACTTTCCCCACAACAGACCCCAGCAGAAACCCACCCCCCTTGTTTCTCACGTCTGAATGAATGAACTGCCTGGATGTAGAAGGCGCATCGGTGTAATCACACTAAGCCACGGCCAAACGTGTGTGAGTGTGTGTGTGTGTGTGTGTGTGTGTGAGAGGCCGGTGCAGTGCGCATATTGTTCATGACAAAAGCAATTGTGGCAGCATATGGATGTGTTGAGCTGCTCCGACATCTGCTGTGATTGCTTTTTTCACTCAATCAGCGATAAACCCCTCCATGCCAGTTGAGCAGTAATTTGCAGTGTGTGTGCATGTGTGTGTGTGTGTGTGTGTACAACGGCGGGCGGGTGGAGGCCATGTGTGTGGGATTGTCATGTTGAAGGACAGAGCCGTGGATTACAGGGAGCAGGAAGGGTGTAACAACACGACGGCTGCCTAATCCCGGCCTCACGACTGTTGCTGCTGCGTTGTGTGTGTGTGTGTGTGTCGTCACCCGGCAGGTGCAGACTTGCCCCCCTCCGCAGGTCCGTCAGGCCTCCCACTCCCACTCCCACTCCCACTCCCCGCTGCAGCCATTTCTACAAAGCCCTCCCACAAAGACGCATGCACAGGCATTTAAAAAAAAAGGCTGATGGGGGCTGACAAGCAGACATCCTCATGAATTTCAGCGTAATCCACCGTCCACAGCTGGATCACACAGACGCTGCCTCACAAAAATAATCCAGCACACACACGCAGCTCGCCAGCTCTCTGTCTGCCTCGTTTATTCAACCCCCACTTCTACTTTTCGCCCGTTATTATCTCCCCGACGTCCCTCCACGATTGCCTCTCGCTTGCCATTTCTTCTTTTTTCTCTCTGCGTTCACCCTCTTCTCCGTGCCCCCAAAAGTGCGATGCAGACGCAGCAGCAGCAGCCATCATAATCCGGTGAGCTGGCGGCTGAACGCCCGCCAAACGCACACTCCACGTTCCCGCGGCCGCCGAGATTACACACCCACGCAGACACGCAAACACACGTGTGCGCACGCTGTTCCAACAATGACAGATTATAATTGATTTTAGAAAAATGAAAAGGGAGGAAGTGTCTCCTGCATTTCAAAATGGGCCGTAGAGGCCTGTAATTTGGCAGAGTGGATGCTGAAAAGTCGGTTTTGCGTTGCCGTTGTAGACGCCGTTACACAAAATCTGGAGGAAATCACCGTTTAGTCACAGCGTTTCAATGGTTCTAGTTAGTGTGCGTCAGCTGCCTTTCTCTCCGCCTCAGGTTTTCTCCACATGGCAAACCGCAGGGCCAAAGACACCAAACGCAGTGTGTAATCCCTGATCAATCGCAGATTTCATGACCTAAAGATTAAACAGTTAATCTGTCCTTTCCCCACTTTTTTTCCCCCACTTTTTTTTTCATTTTCTCATCTCTCGCATGAGGTCACTTTCGTGGTCCTCGCCAAGTAAGGGAGTCTGGAGACGGGTGGAGTCGGTCCAGCTGCTCCTGCATGGGAGCAGTGCATGCTGGGATGTTTTTATGAAGGCAGACAATGATGTCACTCTAAGATACTTAACCTTGGGCATGGACTTGGTGCCAATGTGGGTTAAGTTCATGATTGTTTCTCTGCTGCTTTCTTTTCCAATCTTGTTCTGATCTCTGTCGGAAAATTGTCAGACTTTGCTGCAAATCTTCGTCAGAATAATTTCATGATTTAACACTTACTTTAAAGTGCAGGCGTTTGATATGGCATTCTATTTCTTTTTATAATTTATAGAAGCTGACATGATGCAGTGATTTGAGTAAACTAAGATAAACATTTGAAAAAACTTTAAATGAACACTCCAGGGCTGATAAACAAAGTAGTTTTGGAGGATTCTACAGCAATGTCAGTGCGGTGCATCCCAGTACCAACTGCGTGTGCGGAGGCGATATCGCCGAAATCACGTTTTGACCTCAGCCTCGTCGTCTGAAGCGGCAGGCGCGTCTAATCTGTCACATCTGAGGGGCCTTTTTGGGAAGCGGTGACGTAGGAGCGCACAGATGTACAATCGAGTTCACGACCTGAGAAATCAACGTCTGGTGCCTCGGCTGCACGTGAACATCTGCATGCTGACACACTGAACCAAGATGATGAACATCAATCCGCAGAGCATCACCATGGTAACTCGGCATATCGGAAGCAAAGAAGTTTTAATCGGAAGCTCAAATGTCTTCGTCTTTAGCTGTAATAATGAAGACTGTAGAGTTTAAATGCCAGGAGGAGCCTTTTCTTCTTTCTGAAACACAAAAAAAAAGAAGAAATAAGCCCCCCCTGAAAACTACATCAACACGACAAATTAATTAAGTATGACAGAAAGGAAGTCAAGCGTCATCAACACAATGACTAAAAGTGCAAATCAAACCTAATACTAAATCAATAGACAGAAACACCTGTTGAACCCCATTATGAGTGATAAAAAAAAGCTTGCTGCGTCACCAGCGGGATGAAAGCGACGGAGGATTTCCACTCAGGATCTCAGCGCTGCAGCATCGCCGCTCGTATAAGGTTGCAGCCGCGAAACAATATTGCCATTGTTTTGGCGACCTTCCCATGCCGCCGCAGTTTATAGACGATTGTCGTGTGACCCGCTGAGGTCATTTCCCAGACTTCCAAACAATAGAAGAATGTGAATGGAGGAGAGGAAGGTGGGCAGATGGGGGGATGGGGGGGGGCATCATGAGTGGTAAGAGGAAATGAAGTAAGTGGCAGACTATAGAGAGCGCGAGAGGTGGTATCTGTGTATCTGTGCTTGTGTTTTTCATCAGGAAGTGTTGATGGAGCGCAAACACTCATGTGTTACATTAAATATTGACAGAGCTGCTCATCGCTGTGCGCCGAGCATGCGCGCCACATCCTGACGGCGCCGAGTGCCAACATTTTGTTGTCTGCTCCACAAACTGAACAAATCCCCTCCTGCTCTTCTAGTAATGAACATTCGCTTTGCAGAGTTGCTCGCCAGTGGATGTTTTAGTGGACAGCTTCTGCTCTGCCATCCGCCTGCTACTTTCCTTTTTGTGTGTGCATGTGTGTGTGTGTGTGGGGGGGGGTTGCAGGAAACTGACATAAAACTCAATAAGCTATTTGGAACAGTGTAAAGATTAACATAAAAAGGTCAGTGAGTATGAGTACTTTGACATTTCATTACCTGAAAGATTGAGCTCAGCCCGCGCGTCACGCTTTAGTTTTAAATACACTTTAGAGTTTGAAGCCGCGTTGTTTGTGCGCCGGCATGCGGACAATAAAGTCTGTGATGTTGATGCACTTTAATATCCAAAATGCCGTAATCTACTCCCAGCGCTGGCCCTCTTCCCGCCGAATGACCTCATGTGTGCACACAACGAGCACAAGAGAGGGTCCGGGGACAGTGAGCTCTAAAGCTGTAATACAGAGCGAAGTTATTAACGTAAACATGTAGGGCTCAGTTCGTTTATAATATTAGACACATTAGACATCATGATGTGGTGATGGGCAGCGGCGGTGCAGATGGGCCCACATCTGAGCAGAGTATCAGAAGCACAGAAACACGTTGTTATGTATGAAGTGATT
Organism: Mullus surmuletus; assembly: GCA_903171835.1. Taxonomy (NCBI): domain Eukaryota; kingdom Metazoa; phylum Chordata; class Actinopteri; order Syngnathiformes; family Mullidae; genus Mullus; species Mullus surmuletus. The sequence continues at coordinate 670,910 of CAESWR010000042.1, read as the reverse complement.
TCTTTTTAAAAAGCTGACATCAGATGAATCCTTCAAGTATTATTGTATTCTTTTGAATAGGTTTAAGGTTTACATTTTAGAGCGCAGTGTGAGGTCTTAATGGCACACTTTGATGATGACCATCATGAGCAAACGGAACAGAATGTGACAAAATTAATGAAAATGGCCCAATTAAATTTAATTTCTCATCGTCATAATCTAATCTCGTGTCGTTTGTTGTTTTAGATGCAAAGAACAGTCGATTCCCACTGGTGTTCTTGGTTCACAGGAAGTTGAATGATATGAGCCCCTCTGTTTCTTTTATTTGTAATTCGGAGCTGACTGGGTTTCCGTTCCTGCGCAGGTTTCATTGCAAGTTGATTTGTTTCGGTGCTTTTTGATGTCATTGAATAAAATGAGGCCGTTTCGCACATTATAAATCAAATTCTCCCGCTCTCACAGCTGAGATCTCAATCTGTTTTTCCTACTAACGTAAACACACTACAGGAAGTGACTCTGTCGCAAAGAAACTTTGAGTCTATCTCACATTATCTGTCGCTTCCTGTCAACTCCTTTTCACCCCCTCTTATCTTCCCCTGTCTGTCTTGGATAATTTGACTCCCAATTTCCCGCAATTACAGTCACCCAAGGAGGATGTGTTGTCGAGGGGCAGGCCGGATTTAGTTTAGTACATCTTGATGGCGCGTCGGTGGGTTTCTGCTTGAGGGAAGAGATCATTACATTTTGGGATCGGCTCTGTGGATTTTTATTCATGCTTCAGGAAGAGTCCTGGTGGGTGTTGGCACCTTACAGCACCGGTATAGTTGGAGAATGTAAAAATAAATGAATTTTTCAACACCTTCCCCAGGTCTGCTTCTATGAGAATTTCACAATGGTTGCCATGAGCTCTTCCAATGGAGGAGAGGTCTGACAGGCAACCCAGCTGGAGGAACTGATGTAACGTGTGAAATACATCTCGGTTCGCTCCACTGGGCAGCGCGAGCCGAATGAAACGATTGCAGCGGGTTGTAGAAGCCGTAGAAGCCGGACTCTCGTACTTTAGCCAGACTATTTGCCGGCACAAAAAGAATGAATTATGGCTGTTGGGGGCAGCAGGTACACAGAAGCACCGGACGGAGACTGACCCCTGCACGCCGCACATGAAGCTTTGCCTAAGCCTATCTGCGGTCCAACTATAGGATGTACGGGAAGGCGTCAGCTGTCAGGTTTAACATGGGTTTAAACAAACTGTGTTTTCTGGAACACATATGAACAGACTTTTTAAAGTTGTTGGAAGCGTCCACTGAGCTGAGGTCAGTCAGACGCTATTTGTACCAGCGGAGAAATTACGCTTTACTCAGTTGTTATTTGCCTACAATGAACTTCTGGGTATTTTATGTTGTAAGTATAGAATGACTGGTTTTGATTCGAAATTCTGCTATTGAGATCAGAACATTGGCTGGTGAAATATCACAAAGCGTCGGTGTACAGCAGCAATATTTTTACAGCCCTGTCAGCCAGATGTGTTTTCGACTGGTTGATTTTGTGGTAGCGAACAGACCCAAACACCAGCAGACAGATCAATATTCCTCCATTAATGTAATGTAATATGGGATTTTTGTATTGAATATTGGATGAAGTATGAACCTGCCCCTGCATGTTATATCTATTTTCTGGAAATACAATTTTAAAAACCCGTGGGGATAATGGGTCACATGCTATGATGCTTTCTTTGTTGTCTTTTTCTTTTGAAAACTCATCAATCTCTGCTCTCTTTGATATTTCTTATTTTCTTAAGGTGTTAGTGTGGCTAAGACCATCATAAAAACATAAACCCTGCACACGTTTGCAGTTTATAGTATAAAAGATCAATATTTGGCTACTGCGTATTGATGGAATGTTGCTATACAGAATACCGTATACTCAATAATGTAATGTTTGTTGTGTTTACGACTTGCGTTACTATTATAGGTTATCTATGTGACTGTGGTTTTGAGGGTTTTTTTTGTGTGATTTGTGATATTGTGACCGTTCTGTTTAGAACCAATAGGCTGTTAATACAAAACCATATTAAACCAGATCAGAATGAAAAAAGCATCTCTGCGAACTGCGACAGGATGCATTTGTAGTATGAATTTGCATTTGCCATTTGGACGCATTTCCATTTCCCAGAAAAAAGAGAAGGGATTTAGTCACGGATGCTTTAGCATACTTTAATTAAACAGTGTAGATTTTTGTGGGTTTATTTATTTAATTGTATACACATATTCATAGATTATTTATGCATTAAGTCTACAGTATATCACTGCTTATGGCACACTGTTGAATGCAGTGATTGTGTGTGTATCTGCAGCTGTGTGGGAATGAGAGCAGCCTTTGTTTGGGATTATTATGCTTAGAGCGGCATCATTGTTCTCTGCTGTGCGCGGCGAACAATGAGGACTGTATTGCGCTCTCTTCTTCATGAGCCTCCACCTGACTTAACAGGATGCTCCTCGCCGTTTATCTGACAGGCACAAGTAGCTGCATGTGACCGGTGGAGGTGGGCGGGGCTTCGGTGATGGATTTGTTATAGGGGGGGGGGTGGGGGGGTGTGACTAAATCAGAGGTAACCGTAACCAAACAGATCATGCTTATTTATACCTCCCTGTAATCCACGACCTTTGACCTCAGCTCACCTCTCACGCTGCTGAAATGTATCACCTTTGACAGCTCAGCTCACTTTGTAAGCTCCACATGCTGTTCTGACTGTGAACGGCTTAGAGCGTGCCAGTCGGACGCTGCCAGGGCGTGTATATGTGTGTGTGTGTGTGTGTACTCTTGTTGATACATAAATCCTTTCACAGTCACATTGTGGTTCCTCACCTCCCATTCGAAATGTAAAGACAATCTACTGACCTCGTGAATGATGGAAGAATTGTGGAGCAGCCTAACATGTAGGTGATCCCCTAACGCCTTAATTCCCCATGTGTCCACATCAGGAGCCGATGGCCAATCTGTGGCAATGGATGATGGGAAATCAGGGTACGTGGGGTCAAAGGTGGATCTCCGCTGTCGCTTCATCAACAGCTCCCCACCCGTCAAAATCTCCCAGGTAGTTTTATATCACATATAAGGAAACGGTGTCCTTAACTTGAATAAATCTACATGAAAACACACTTGTATTTCCGTTCCGTCCCACTCAAGGTAACATGGCAGAAGTTGGTGAACGGCTCGAAGCAAAACGTGGCGATCGCCAACCCTTCCCTGGGCGTGTCGGTGGCCCCGCCCTACCGGGACCGCGTCTCCTTCAAGAACGGAGCGGTGAGGCGACGGACGCCGAACCTCGAGGACACGACCATCATGTTCTCCTCGCTCCGCCTCTCCGACGAGGCCACGTACATCTGCGAGTACACCACCTTTCCCGCCGGGAACCGAGAAAACACCGTGAACCTCACCGTCTACGGTAGGATGACCTCGGAGAGAAGATGTTTTTTTTTCTTGGGGCAAAAGTTAACAAGCTTTTACGTTGTAAGTGTGATTAACTCCCATTAAAGTGTCCTCATACTCCATTTTTCTGTGCCTCAGTGCGTCCCACCACCCAGATGAGTCTGTCCACGCCCACTCTGGTGGCCCGGGCGTCCAACCTGAAGACCCCAGTGGCCACTTGCATCTCTGCAAATGGGAAACCACCTGGTACCATCAGGTGTGTGCTTGGAAAAAACGCTGAATGTTTTTGGCTACGCCCCTATTGTGATGTCACGGCGCTGATGCCTTCGTTGTTTGCGGGCAGGTGGGAGACGAGGGTGCCGGGGGAAGCGAGCACCCGGGAGTACAGGAACTCAGACGGGACGTTCACGGTTCAGAGCGACTACATCTTGGTGCCCAGCAGAGAGACGCACAAGGAGACGCTCACGTGTGTCACCTCTTACAATGAGGAGGTCTTCACCGACAGCGTCACCCTGGACATCCAGTGTAAGCCCCCGCCCCGCCATCCCTCCTTCACTCTGTGTTTCGGGTAGATGTTTCAGTTCGTGCGGCCGCTTCATTTTCATTACTCTCTCATGCTCACCAGATGAGCCGGATGTTCTGGTGGACGGATTCGACGGGAACTGGTACGTGAACCGAGAGAACGTCCAGCTGAGCTGCCAAGCCGACGCCAACCCGGCCGTTTCTCTGTATCAGTGGAGGCTGTGAGTGGATCACACAGATGGTACCATCAAGGAGTTAAAGGGTCCCTTTGCATATTTATGAGTTGTTGTTTCTTTTTCTTCCTCTTTTGCATTCTTTAGGATAAATGGTTCCATACCAAGCAACGCTGAGGTCCGAGACAACGTCCTGCTTTTTAAAGGGCCGGTCACATACGACATACAAGGTACCTACGTGTGTGACGCGACCAACAGCATCGGCACGAGATCGAGCTTCGTGGAGGTCAGCATAATAGGTATGATCACCTCGGGTCTGGCACTTTGATTATTCAGAATGCATCATGCAGACGCTCTTCATCTTCACTTTACTTCATCTTCACTTTTTACCAGGGGTGTCCCGATCCGATATTGGATATCGGTCCGATATCAGCAACAACAAAAAAAATGTATTATATCGGCCTGAATCTAAAATCTCTAAAATATATATATAGATACAAGCAGTCCATTACAGACTCTGATCCAGCACTTTGTGCTATGAAGAATATTCTTATGTTTAATATTAAATATTATGTCAGCCGTTGGTTAATAATATATCTCATATTGCTGACTATTGTTCTCTGTTTGAGTAATATCACTTGATTAAGCCTTTTCTAACATTTCATACTACAAAATAAGTAAGAAAAGTATGTATGATTCGTGCTGATATCTTATTGGATCCATATCCATATCGGCCAATACTCAAGGCTGCAATATCAGTATCGCATCGAAGGTGAAAAAGTCGTTTATAGTAGTTGTTACTGACATGTGCCTCGTTTCTCTGCAGATAAGCCCCTACCGCAGATCCAAACTAGTGATGTCATCAGCGTGGTGGCCCTGTTGCTGGCCGCCGGAGTGCTCATGGGCATTACGATCACAGTCCTAGTGCTCAAGATAAGAAGCAGAAAGGATAGCTCCACGTAAGCAAACAGCTGGGTTTTATTTTCCATTGTTGTTTCAGCTGAATGTATGAAAAGTGCCTTATAAAAGGGAGTTGATTTGATTATTGATTCGATTTTCACATCACATTATCCCAGATTTTTTTTAATTGCACATTCAAAAAGTGTCCTCATTATACGTCCATTAATTTTGTCTTTGATCAGAAAGAACTCTCCGTCGAGGAAGCCGCCCCAGCCGATAAGAAAACGGCCCACGGATGATATTCAGGTAGGGGAATCTGCACGGTAGTTCAACCACAGTATCGTTATTTGTCGTTATTTGACACTAATTTTGACGTTCCGTCCCGATCCTGGCAGCATTCGGCGCGATTTTACGAAGAGCTCCCGAACACGGCGGACTACGTGAGCTACAGACTAGCCTGCAACAAGGAGGACTACCCGGAGCCCTACTCGCCCCCCATCAACCCCCCGCTCTCATTCCTGCCGCAGCATCCCTATCCCACCTCGCAGACCACCACCACCAGCAGCAGCAGCAGCAGCACCACGCCCAAAAACACCTTCTCTCCGCCGGCGCACGTAGAAGCGGCCATCTTCAAGTACCCCTCGGTGTCGGGCCTGTCCTCCCCTCCCCCGGGGACGGGGGCGGCGGCGTACACCTTCCCCAAAGAGCAGTACGTCTGAGCAAACTCACGCCGCTCGGGAAAAGCTCAAACCGCAACCAGATTAATACCTGAACCTTTCCCACGAGGAGGTCGGAGGAAAAACAAAAAAAAACCCGTCCCACCCTGGACTATGAGGGGGTTTCTTTATTTCTCCACCGTTTGGGACGACTCTCGAGGTCAAAAGAAAATGAATGCAGCTTTCGGACACTGGATTTATGTCCAACTTGAACAACTGTCTGTTGTCTTTTATTGTGTAATCTATTCTGTGGAAAAAGGGAACATTGTTGAATGCTTGTCTGTAACTTTTAGGTCAGAGAAAGGTCAAGTAAAGATGATTGGGCTTTTAATGGAATGACTGTATTATGTGATTGGCCGGAAACTAGTTCTAACTGAATGGATGGGATTATCTTTTGATGTCTGTCATGGCTGACCCTGTATTTTATCCTCTATGGCATCATTTTGTAAAAAAAAAAAAACAACAACAAAAAACTAACAAAAAAGACTCAGATAAAATTACAAAATATATATTTCCATATTTATACCCAATGCTCACTGTCTTTATCCTGCACTGTAAACACTGAGGAGCAACCGTTTGGTTTCACCTTCTGTCCTGATGTAATACTTTTACTGTGTTTGTATTTTGTATCATTTAAAATCTTTGAAAAGAGAAAAGACATTTTTATTTACTGAAGACTTTTTGTGGGTTTATAAATCAAATCATTGTGGTATCTGTTTTAGTATTCATTGACACTGGTTGTTGGATGAACTTTTTAGCGTGTAAATAAAAAAATGATCATGTGAACTTGTATCAGAGGTGTAGTGGTGTAAAATTATCCCGCATCATCCAATTTTCCATAGTATCATTACTCTAAAGTTAATCTTTAACCTTAGGCATTCAACTATAAGAGGTTTTCCGGCATTTTCTACCACACTGGATTGACCCACCACCCACACACACTACTGACACACAATTGGGGTTAAACCTCTACAGCTTCAGTCAATTACTCCTTGGTCGAGTATTAGTCTCTGCAACAACAACAGGATAAAGATACTAGCAAAAAAAAAAAGCATTGACAGATATTGATACACAGGGGGAAAAAAAGAATGAAATTCATTAGACCTGCTTAAATTAGAATAAACATTACCATGTATTTTGATTTTATGGCTTGTGGGGCTGCTGTTTTCTGGGAAAAGCCTAAAACCTGCTATGAAATGTAGGGTCTGTCGCTGTGACTCCGGCCGCCTGTTGGTGAACTCCCCCTCTCACCCACTAACATCTTTAGCTCCGCCCCCTGCAGCAACCCATTACAGATAA
>CAESWR010000042.1:648477-663757 GCA_903171835.1 Mullus surmuletus | reverse complement strand
AAATTAGAATTATCATTACCATGAATTTTGATTTGATGGCTTGTGGGGCTGCTGTTTTCTGGGAAAAGCCTAAAACCTGCTATGAAATGTAGGGTCTGTCGCTGTGACTCCGGCCGCCTGTCGGTAAACTCCCCCTCTCACCCACTAACATCTTTAGCTCCGCCCCCTGCAGCAACCCATTACAGATAAAGAATGATAAACGATTTGCTTTGTTGTGTTCTTACATTAACCCAAATGCTGATACACGGATTATTGTTTCTTTCCATTTTACCAAGTGAATCTGCATGACAACAATTCAACTTCAAAAATCTCTTGGCGTTTGGTGGCTACATACACACACTACACGTGTCTTGGATTGTGGCATTATTTATAGTCCCTGAGTTGTCTTATGTATAAGCTGCATTTGTGTGCTGCTGGAATCCCTCACAAACAATCCTTAACTCCCCCTGAGAACTAGATACGCTGCCTTTGTGGAGCCAGCTCAACATGCCTGAACTTCCATCCCTCTTATTCTTTTGTCCTCAGCTGCTCCTTCTCACGACAACGCTTTGGAGTTGAATTATCGCTGCGTTTATTGTCAGAGCAGGTTTCAAGGCTTCCGCTGGATAATAATGATAAAAATCGGCGTTTTACAAAAATCCTGCATGTTTATTTTGGTAAAATCATGCTCCCAACAGTGGATAATTAATATTCCCAATTAAATCCCTCTGTTTCCGACTATGAATGTTTGTTTATTTCACTCTACAATGATGCCATATTCCCATGGCCGCACCTGACTCACTTAACCTTTATCCTGCGTGTGTCTGTTTAGGTTCGTGCTGGCCAAGTGTGGAAAACCGATCAGTGTACTGCATTCATTCATGACTCGTCTCACATTACATACTTGTGGTTCCACTTAACGGTCACCCCTTTCCTCTCTTCCTCCTTTTATACACTCAGCACTCACACAGAGAATCATTCAGTGCATAAAAACAATATCAGAGGCCTCCCGTGGACACGAGCCTGCACTCACGCTGGATTGGTATCTCATTAACTGGACACTGCGGCTTTAAATTTTTAAATGGTCGCCCCGCAGAGTGGCGAGGTCACAGCATGTTGTGAGGAAATACAGACCATCGCTGCGAGATGCCAGATTTCTAAATCTATTTTAATCCTAATCACATCAGAAGTGGTTACTCTGCTCCAATGGTCCTCACACGACCCCTGAAATTAAAATCCAAACCTCATTGCTACAATTCCCCCCAAGATGATTAGGGACAGGGGAAAGCAATTTAATAGAGGTTCTCTTTTATGAAGCTTTTTAGCAGAGCTCCCAAATCATGGGCTATCGTTACATGTTCTGTGCAAGATCTGAGGGTGTACTGAAACAAAAAAGGGCAAAGCAAATTCAAGATTATTAAAATCCCTTTTAATCCTTCTTTGGAGATTGTGCGGAGCTGGTTCCACTGTGTATATTTGATGCGCCACACAGGAACTGAAAATGTGCACATTGACATGCAAAGGCCCGTGTGGAGGAATGTCCGTGTAAAGATCTCAGTGATGTGTGTGTGTGTGGAGGGTTAACCTGTCCACCGTGCCACTGTCTTCTATAATGGATGAGCTCAGTATCACCGTGTTATTCTAACCCTGTTGCAGAGAGAAGACGGGATAGAGAGAAAGGAAAAATACATGAATAATTAAGCCCAAATCAGTTGAGTCCGTCCCTTCCTACTCTCAGTTTGGTGAAGTCACTGCCCGCAACTGGATTCTCCAAGAAAGTTCTGGATCAGAGCAAAGGAAGGGCAGCAGCCTTCCTGCAGACTTTAAGCTCATCGATTATCTCTTCTTCCTTTTTTTTTGTGAGGAAAATACATTTTTGGACTCAAGATCATCATGATACCATGGTGGTCCAACTACTAGGGCCAGCCTTTCTGCTCCTGCTTTTGTTCAGCTTCACAGGTGGTAAGTGTCTCAGCTCACTAAGTTAAACTGGATGGAACATGAGTTTTACAGCTGATAAAAGTTTCAGCTTTATAATTGTTATAGCCATGTAGCTGTCAAACCTTTGGAATTTGTGCTTGGAAAAATACATTACTATTATTTGACGATTCACTGATGACAATTTGAAACTACAGCCTCAAAGTAGTGGCAAAGTCTTTTTTGTTCAAGTTTTGTCTGATGTGAAAACAATCAAGCTTTAAGAATTTAAAAAATCTATTAATTAATGCGGTGCAGTAAAGAGAGAGAAACCACAGATCAAAATCAAAATATCAAAATACTCAAATACACATTGAAACAACTTCAGGAGTTAAAATTGATTGTGATGATGTGCTCACCAGCTGATTCCGTTACATTGGATTTGATCGCAACACCTTTTACGCTGAAACTTCGATGATGTTTTGTGGACTCGACAATGTCACCCACCCCTCCAGCAACATAATGGTGAATAGGAAATGAGTAGATGATAAAGATATTTGCAAAAAAAATTAGATGACAGCGCGCCTGAAGCTTTACAGTGTAATTAATCCTGTAACTGAACCCTGGCGGGACATGCGACACTGCCATCTCCTTTTCCTTCACACACACATTTGCATGAATGTCTGTGTATCTTCTCCCTCCTCCAGCTCAGGAGGTCAACATCAAAGGGGAGGTGGTGTACCGGGAGGCCCGTGTGTATGGCGTGGTGAAAAAAGCTGTGCTCCTGGAGTGCGGCTCCACCGTACCTGACATGTACATATGGAGCTTCACCAGGCCCGGCACTGAGGGAATAAAGGCTGTGGTGTACGATCTGGGGAAAGGCCAGAAGATACAGAAGCTCGCCCAGACCCTCGGAGGGGTGACCGTAGTCGGGAAAAGTGCCGCCTTGAGCATCGAGAGGCTGCCACTGGCTGCGCACGGCCTTTACACCTGCCAGGCCATCTATGACATTGAACGGGAACCCAAAATCTACTATTACTACGTGCACCTCACCGTTCGAGGTATGGCCCGCTCACCATGGTTGACCTGGCTCAAGTTGCTGACTTTGAGGAACCAAGACAACAGAATATACTCTTGAATGTTTGTGGTCATTGTTTATATTGTACCCTAAAAATTTTAATATACAGACTGCTTATGATTATGTCATACTTTGTGGTTCTAAAGGAGTTTGAAATGAAAAGTCTTCACTATGAATTCTTTAATTCTATGAATCATTAAAAAAGGTTATTTTTTAATGTATTTTAGCATCTTAGTATGGAGACTAGAAGTAAGAACCCGCTATCCTGACTTTGGAAAAATGTAAAAAAAAAAAAACATCTACCAGCAACTCTCCACCTTGTTTACATGACAGTTTTCTTGTGCGAGAATTAAAAACACTCAAATGCTGTCTGACTGTATCTTCAACAGTTCCCGTCACTAAACCATTCGTCGTGGTGAGCAATGGTTCTCCAGTGGAGGGATCCAATATGTGGATGCGTTGCAATCTGGACAATGGAACCGGACCAATCCAGTATGTGTGGCAACACGAAACGGGCGACGGAAACATCACAGCATTTGCACGGAGCAACAACAGCTTGGTCAACGTGACCAATGTCAACCGCAACCACACCGGCGGCTACCGCTGCCTGGCCAGCAACGCCATCAGCAGCGAGAGCTCTGACCTAATATGGCTGGACATCATCTGTGAGTAGAGGTTGTTTCTGACGGAACTGGGTTCTATATAACAATGATGATAATAATACAAAGAGGAAGAAGAAGAAAAAACATCTCTGAAGACATTTATCCAAATGGCAAAATGTTAAGGTTCAACCGAGGATGCAGTCTTCGTTTATTTGTTCTCCAGCGGATGTAGAAGTTTTTCTGACATTTGGTGTGTGAGTAATCCTCAGTTTATGAGAATGCAGCCACAACATCAGTCAGAGAAAGTGCCATCACGTACTTTGCTGAGAATGACTTCCACGCACCTCCATATTTTAATCAAATGTCAATCAAATAGATGAAGCCACTTATTCCTCTCTTTTCACATCGGAAAACATTTATGCAAAACATTCGAATGTTCATGTTTGAATGAATATATGATGGATTTTACTTGAAATGCTGCACTTTAATCTCAACTCTAGAAGGGGTTTACACTTGCCATGGTCTGAATTGTCTCATTTGGACGATAGAGTTGCCATCCTTATTGGCATCAGAGGTGACACGAGGTGAAGTATAAAAAGATGGTGAATCATAGGCTCTAGTTTTCACAGTTAGCCTCAAAAAAGATGATGGTGCCATAGAACCGCACTGACATCAAACATCTTCAGTGATTAGCACTGATGGCTATTTGTCCCGGACATGTGACCTTCGCAGGTTAGATTAAGCTCATTTATTTCTGACATGTATATAAAATTTAACTTTTCATAAATCTTATCTTATGAAGGATGTCACTGTTAGTCTTTGGGTTGGAATAAAACAAAAAAAAAGAAAAAGAAAGAAAGATGCGATATGAACCTCTCCTGTATATGTTGCCCGTCCGTTTATCAGTCAGTGTTTCTGAGACGTCGGTGCTCAATGTCCTCTCTCCTCAGTTGGCCCGGACATTCCTCAGATAGACGTGACTCCGTACACGGTGACAGAGCGGGGCTACTCGGCGCTGGAGAGGGAGACCGTGTCTCTGCAGTGTCAGGCGAGGTCCAACCCGCCCAGCCACTACGTCTGGTTCTACAACAACTCCCAGGTCTACAGCGGATCGCAGTTCACCATCACCAAGGTCCTGCGCATGCACACCGGCGACTACGCTTGCCTGGCGCACAACACCTACCTCAACACGCGCTCCAAAAAAACCATCAGCCTGACTGTCTACTGTGAGTGCCATCACTGTGACCTTCGACCTTTTCCGTCAAGACTCCCCGATCTTTTGCCGACCTCTCCCGTCCGGGTTGTGCAAATGGCAAAGTGCGGTTCAGCTTTGACATTTACGTAACAAGACGGAGGAACGACAAATGTGGGATCTTAATTCCGTCTGATTTCCTCTGAATCTCACAGAGCACAATCCTCTTTCATCTTTTCCCCTTTGTGACTCTGTTCATTCTGAGATTTCAAGCACACACTAAGACTTCTGACCCAAATCCAGATTTTGTAAAATACGCATATATGCCAACACATACATACACACACACACACATACACACAGCAGCGTGTGGAAAAGCTGCAAGACCCTTTCTCCCGCTCGGACCCTCTGGGATGGGACTCTCTGGCAGGTACCCCGCTGTGATTTCACAGCCATGGCAAGCGTTGGTTGGCTGCTAGTCCGGCACTTGTCATTCTTCTCTACTGTTTGGAACATTCTGAGTTGAAGCATGATATCGTTGGTCGTAAATTGGATCAAAAACGTTGTACCATATTGGAAGAGGCAGGTTTTGTAGCTGAGGATCGATTTACACCATTTGGAGCTTGCAGTCACATAAACATGTTCACTCTACCCCGTTTGGCACATCACTGCCTTGTTACGCTGTATCTTTCCCCCGCAGATCCACCTGACGGCTCCCCCTCCTGCTCTATGGAGCCGGCTGTGAACCACACCTCCCTGCGACTGCACTGCTCCTGGATCGGAGGGTTCCCATCAGCCTCGCTTCGCTGGGCCGGGGACCTGAAACGTGCAGCGCCAGACAAAGCCCCAACCGATTCCCTGTCAAACACTGCCATCTTGCTGCCGTCCGAAGGCCTGAACAACAGCTTGTTTACATGTTTGGGCTCCCACCCTGCGCTCAAGCAAGCCGCCGAGTGCACGGCACGCTCACGTGAGTGTGGAAACTTAGAAGAAACACATAATTATCAACAAAATAAAAGAAACAAACCTCTTGCATCTCACTTTCCCTCCACACACAGACATCCCCCCTGCAGAACCAGTGTGTTTGGCCTACGTGACCACTAACAAGCAATATTTGATGCTGTCCTGCTCCTGGGATGGAGGGGCCCCGAAAGCTCTGGTGTGGTGGGAGGGTCCCGGCGGGCAGAGCAAAGGTGGCGAACAGAGCTCCAACATTCTGATCCTTCGCTACGGCACCGCCAGCAGTGGGAAACCTTACACCTGCCACGCGAAACATCCTCTCCTGGGCCAATCCAAGACCTGCCGGCTCACACTGGGTCAGCGCACACAGACACACTCTGTATGCAGTACTCAAGTTGTGAAAAGAAATCGCGTGGATGGTGGATTTTTAATATATGGGGACATAATTTGTGCTGATAAGGGCGCAGAAGGTGGGAGACCATCTCTGTACCCTTTTGATTATTGTTAAGGCATTACGATAATGATTATACTCCTAACACAACCTGCATTTTATGGATGTTAGGTGTCAGAAAGATACTAGCTGTAAAGTGCAGTCTGTGAAGTTTACTCCATATGCGTAAAATTAATGTAGAAATAGCAGTAATACCACATTCATTGATAAAATGGCTTAGGCTTTTATTTCTGCTATCCCCCCTCAACAAAGTACTGTCTCTATGTAAGAAAACCCTACGTGACGTGTTCATTTCTTGGTGATCTGTACCCACAGAGGCCCCCGTGTTGCTGACGCAGCGCAGGGTCGTGTCCGTGTTCGAGGGGAGCGACGTGCAGCTCAACTGCAGCCTGAGAAGCAACTACCTTCCCGCCGGTGAGATCACCTGGTTTAACAATCAGGGCAAAGACGTGCGGGACACATCCAAGTACATGCTGCGGCGGGCGCTGGCGTGGGCCAATCTGACGGTGCGAGACACAGACGAGACCCAGGACAGCGGCGAGTACCGCTGCACCACGTCCAACGCAGTGGGGGGAACTGAAATCAACGTCACACTGCTGGTCAAGAGTAAGATTTGGTAACACTTTATAATACGGCCCGGTAATACCGGGGTAGTACCAGGGTAACTGCAGGGTAGTACCGGGGTAATACTGGGGTAATAGCAGGGTACTACAGGGGTAGTACTGGGGTAATTGCGTGGTAATAGCAGGGTAATTGCATGGTAATAGTAGGGTAATACTGGGGTAATACCAGGGTAATACCGGGGTAGTACCCTGGTATTACCCTGCAATTAACCTGCTATTACCACGCAATTACCCTTCTATTATCAGGCAATTACTACACAATTACTCTGGTGCTACCACGGTATTACCGAGCCGTATTATTAAGTATTACCAATGACCATTTTTGCAGCCTTCACCTTTTGTTTGATGTGTTTTTGACTCATGGATGTCTTGTGCTCAGGGCACCCGATGCCACCCAACGCAACCCTGGTCAAAGCGGCGTACAGCAGCCGACAACGGAATGAGGTGGAGCTGGAGTGGCAGGTGGAGGGCGAGGAGGACAGAGACGGGGGCTGGACCGGGTTCATCCTGGAGCACAGATGGGTGTCGGAGCGACCGGGGAGGAGACGCGGCAACGGCACAGACTCGAAGGAGGAGACGGAGGACAGGATCGGCCCCCCGGTCTGGTACCGGAACGTCATCCGCGACCCCGATGTCAGAGGTCATACAGTAGGGAGCCTGACACCGACTGTTACCTACCAGTTCCGCATCACGCCGCTAAATCACCGCACCGAAGGACACCCGTCTGCTCCAAAGACACCAGGTACTGCATAGAGGGAGGGAGGGGGGTGCGGTCAGGTAGAGGAGGACAGGGAGGGGCAGGAGTGAGGGGCCTAGATTGGAGAAAATGATAATAATAATGTGGAATTTAAAAAGAAATGGTGACAGGTGGGTTATGTTACTACTGAAACAATGTCCTTGCTGTGATACGATGAGTGACTACATGACGGCCTAACATCTTTGTTTTTCTTTGTGTTGTAATCTGCTGTAGGTGAAAGACTCAAACCCGAATCACACACAAACATTCACACGCACCTCACGCCTTCCGCTCCCTTCCTCTTCGCCTTCCTCCCTGCTCCTTACTCCTCCTACCTCTCGCTGGTCCTGTGTGCCTCCCCTCGTCAAAGACTGTGTTCAAAGTGCCGTGTTTAGTCAGATGTGATTGCCAAGGAAGAGGTCCAGAGGTCAGGGGTCAGGATAGGCCAAAGGCTCTCAACCCATGTGCTGGCAAACTAGGATAGAAAATAAAGTCACATTAATGGTAATAATATCAGTTATTCAAACACCCCCCAAAACTGTTTAGAATGGTATAATTCATTATTAGATGGGTTAAACCACAGACAACTGCTCTTGAATTACACATCTGTCGCTTTAGAGTAAATGAATAAATGTTATTTTTATTGCCAACTGGAATGTTGTCTTACAAAGTGGCCTTAACGTTTCCAGTTTTGGCTGAGCATTGCCATGGGTTGGGAGCCGGTGTCAGATGATGCATCCTCCTCAAAACAATAACAAAACATTTTCTGACTCAGATGTTGATTGTTGTCAGAAATGTGCTGTTTTGCATTATCTGTGATGTGTTGCAGCCGAACCACGCTTCAGCGCCTACCCTGCTGTGATCGGAGCAGCTATAGGGGGGATGCTCTTTGCAGCCATGCTCACGGCGCTGCTGCTCATGTACATAATCCGCAACCGCAACAACAATCCCAGTGAGTCCCACATGACGGCAGCAGTGGTCTGCTGATGTTCATCTTTAGTGTTGTCAGATCATGTGGAGTTAACGTCCTCTTTTGGCTTCCCACAGGACTTCATGACATGCTGTTTGGCATGTGAGTATATCAGTCTGTAAATTATACCAATTATGCATAGACAGATTCAATTACAACTGTTGTTTATAAGCTCCTGTGCACACAGATATTGAATTAAAAGAGTTTCCCGTTGATGTGTTCAGGCAGCACAGCCAGTCGAGGGAAAATATCAATTTCCCAGAGGATGAGGTCGTCAACGGGATGGAGGGAGGAGCAGAAGAAATTGGCGGATCATCCAGTCCAGGCAAGATGAACAGTCACACACACATCTTTAGGCATCTAATGGATATGAATATTTAAGGAGGCTGATTTGAATCTTTGGATTTGGACCTAACCAAGTTATAGTGATCTACGGCTGTGACTAAAGGTTCAAGTTGGGTGGAGCTTTACCACGATCAATGATTTAACAACCACTATGAATGAAAGCACAATAAGGAAGTGCATCATTGTTACACAGCAAGAGCAATCCAGCTGAGTGATCAAGCACTGAATCGTTTGAGATCTAATTTCCGTACATGAAAAATGCCACAATATCCCATGATCACTGTGCAATGCCTGTGATGAGACCTCTAAAAAACAGAAGTGAAATTCACAGCAGAAGGAAATACACTTCCAATACTGCTGATGGCTTCTTACAGATAATCCAAAATTCTTATTCCTCATCAGGTCCTACTATGGCTATACCCCGGGCGTCTTCGCCTGTAACCGTCTCAGCCCCGAGTGCCACTCTCTCTCCCGCCCCCACCACCAGCCAAGACCCTCCCACTGGCGATGATAACGAACCCGTCAGCGTCACCATCACCGTCAAGGCCTCGGGGTCGTAGCTGCATAACGACGGCATCATTCATTCATTCATTCAGCGGATTTTTTTGTAGACTCAGTGTTTGCGTCATTTAACTCAACTACGGTAACAGTTCTATCACTTTTCATGCAGCTTGATTACAAAATACTGTCAGACATTTGGAGTATTTCTACATTAAATATGTGTACCATTCTTGAAAAGGCATATTTGTTCCAGTTTCCTTTCATTGGATATTATGTATAAGTGGTATAAGTGGCTTTACACTGGAAGAGAACATTCTGCTCATCTCATATCAGCGT
Source organism: Mullus surmuletus (assembly GCA_903171835.1). Lineage (NCBI taxonomy): Eukaryota > Metazoa > Chordata > Actinopteri > Syngnathiformes > Mullidae > Mullus > Mullus surmuletus. The sequence continues at coordinate 654,067 of CAESWR010000042.1, read as the reverse complement.
GAACTGTCATCATCTCCTGGACTCATTGGATGCATCATTTACAGTTGCTAACCAGGCATACAATGTTGTCCCTTTAAGAATTTATTAAGCAAAATTCACATTAAAGCTCATCCGAACAAATGGGCCTCACACAGACACTTCTATTCCGATTTGAACCTGACATCTTTCCTCACTAAAAAGGCACGACTGGCAAGTGGCTTTAAAAGAAGTTGCTTTTTAAACAGTTCACTGGTTCTCACAAGGACACAAATGCACAGAAACATACTTGAAGAGAACAAAGCATATTCAAAAGAATCAGTAGAACAGATAAATATATACAGGTTCTTCTTCAGAGGGCATCGAAGTTCATGTTTGTGGATGCCTTTTAGTGTGGCAACTCAGGTCAGCTCATGCAACCGGAAGTACGATCTTTTGTGTGCTGATGATGTCATAGAGCTTCTGCTTTATCTTCAGGAAGAGACGTTTGAACTCCAGACCGTCACCCTGGAAACAAAGACAAAAGTTACCGACCGGCTAAGCACAGAAAAGCGTTTTTTGTTGATAGCCTCAACTGGTTTATCCATTTTGAAAGCAAAGCGTGAACTGTTGAGCTGCTACAACTCACCTTTGACAGCCTGAAGTCCAGCAGAACCCTCTGATTCATCTCTAGCAAAAAGACTTTGAAGATGAGCTTGTTGTTGCGTTTGTCCAGTGTGCTCACCGTCACCTGAGCGGTTAAAGACAAGCAAGAAAGAAAAAGAAAAATCACACACAACACAATGGTAACAGAAACTGCAGGCACGTGTACAGATGAAATAGTATACTATACTAGAGCTGGGCGATATGGACCAAAACGATACACATCCCAATATTTTGAGCTCAGCTGTTCCAATGACAATGATTCAAACATGACAAATACTTTATAACAGGAGAATTTTTTTTTAGAAATTATAAAGTTCCGTGTAAGGTGCACATTGAAAAATATGGTAAATAAATATAAGAAAAGTAAAATATCTGCCACCTGACAACTGAATAGCTTATTAAAATCACATTACAGATTTTCCTCTTCTTTTTAACAAATATACTATATAGCGATATAAACGATAAAAACAAGATGTTTGTTCCACCATGTTTTCCCCGATCCAAAGAGCACCTCAAAGAAATGATTTTTGAGTCCAGGAAGCGCTCCTACAAAGGTATTTTGCTCATAAACAATATGGTCCTATTCCATATCTCGTTGAAAAAAAATATCGATATATTTTGTATATGGCCCAGCCCTATACTACTATACCATGGTACACCACAGTATTTGATTATGGATGTACCTGTTTGGTGCCAGTGAGTTTGAAGCCCAGTGCCAGGCCGTCGCAGGCGTCATTCAGTGCGGCCAAGGAGTCGTCAGCATTCACAGTGGTGAAGAAACGCGTCATCCTCCGCACTAATCTCTGCCAGGGCGACTGTGCACAGACAGGGAGGGGGTTAAAATTTCTCTTATTGTGAGGATGTAGTGACGATTTTTTTTTCTCCCCATGAGTTAGATGAAGACTAAGAGCACCTGGCTGGCTCCCGGCGTTCCAAGCAGCTGACTACCCAGCAACATGTGCTCAGGTTTGGTTGGCTGTGAGAAGCTGACGTGTCCGTCGCCTTGGTCGATGAACAGCATGGCCTCCCAGCCGCACGCTGCCAGATCGGGTTGCGAGCTGGAGAACTGCATCCTGTCGTCGCTGCAGAGAGAGTTTAAAACACAGTTGCTTTAACCCGGTGCGGAGAGAAAAACACCGGCATGTCCCGAATGGACGCCACACCCCTCACCTGCTGGTTCGAGACATGACTCCCATATCAACCCGCAGCTGCTTGCTCCCGCCCGAGGCCAAGGAGTGCTGCTTCACACCTGCAGAGAAGCACCGGCGTCGGTCAAATGAACGTTCATGCTGAAATACGTTGGACCCAAATTTTTAACTCGCCTTGTATGAACCAGCGGTCTTTTTTTATGTTGGCGATCGTGATGCGTGCGTCCGAGTTGGCCAGCAGCAACTTGGACAACAAAGCTGAACAGAGAAGTGCGACTGAATTAAAGGGAACATTCACAGCTTTTTCAGTGCACATTGAATGATAATGATAAATTCAGTCGACTCGATTGAGGCAGCAAATTGCTGTTGCTTACAAAGAGGCATGGGCTGGATTTTCTTCCACGGAGGCAGATATGTTTTCTTCTGGAGCCAATCCGAATACTCTTGGCAGTTCTCAGTGGGCTGATCCCACGGCAACTCTGAAAAGATTGACCGCTTTCATTCTTTTTTTGAATGACATCATACATAACCATCACGTGACCCGTTCTCCAGTGTGGCAGAACTCAAAGTGTGGCAGAGCTGAATAGGACGAGCTCTTCGAGGGTCTTGGCGTACAGCGCTGCACACACTGACGTATCGTACCTCCGGCCAGCATGGCGGTGAGGACGATCCCGCACGCCCAGATGTCCGCGGGCTGAGCTTTATACTCTGCCTGACCGAGGAGCTCCGCGGCCACGTAAGGGAGGGTCCCGCAGAGTCGATTCAGAGGACGCTCTCGTCCCTTGAAGCGAAACATGGTCGCCAGTCCGAAATCGGTCAGCTTTAGGTTGTCTGGGAGCACACACAGGAGAGAAAACGTATAAAGAATTGGGGGTGTCCCGATCCAATATTGATATCAGGCCAATATCAGCAAAAAAATCTAAAATCTCCAATATAAGGTTTTGAGGTTATTTTTCCGGGTCTTCTAATTAATTTATTCAATTGTAGAACATTCTCAAGTTTAGGGTTCAAATGTATTTAAGCCATTGGTTAGTCAGTGTCAGTCATTGGTCAGTTTTTCTCATTGCTGACTATTGTTCTCTGTTTGAGTAATATCACTTGATCAAGCCTTTTCTAACATTCCATACTACAAAATAATTAATAAAAGTTTGTATGATGCGTGCTATCGTATAGGATAGATATCGGTATTGATCGGAAGTTAAAAAGTTGCATCAGGACACCCCCATAAAGAATCCTCATCATTGTTAATCTTATTGCACCACGACACCGGTCACTTTCTCACCTTTGTCGTCCAGCAAAATGTTCTCTGGCTTGATGTCTCTGTGGGTGATGCCCACACCATGGAGGTACTCCTGCAAGAGGCGTGGGTGAGAAACATCAATCTCGGCAGAAACATCATCACACACACACATAGATCAGCTTCACTCACCACAGCATCTATGAGCTGCTTGAAAAACGTGTGAGCATCTTTTTCCGCCATCCCAACATCAGGCTCTTTGAACAGAAAGATTGGACCAATTCAATGATGAAAAGGGAAAGAACACAGTGAGACCAAACCGTGAGCTCAAACGTCTGCCTCACCGATTCGGTCAAACAGCTCTCCTCCGGTGCAGTACTCTAGAAAGAGGTACATGGTCGGCCCTTCCTTCCGATGGCCAAAAAAGCGCACAATGTTGGCGTGGTTGAGCATCTATCAAACAGTTCACATAATGTCACTTTTTTTTTTGCAGCAAACACAGATGCAAACAAGAACAGGTGACAAAAATGTGCTACATTATATTTTTTAAATTGTGTCCAGTTTCTAACGGCTGCATCACTTATTGACAGCAGCTTCTAATGTGCCAAAACTAACCACCCAAACAAGCCGGCAGCGGGTGACTGCGCTACCTTATGGATGCACACTTCCTTCTTGACGTTCTCCGCACATTCTCTAGACTGAGAGGTGTCGATGACTTTCACCGCCACGGCCTCGTCTGTCTGTTTGTTCACCAGCAGCCGTACTCTGCACAGCCGGAAGGGAACAAAAAACGTAAGCAGTGACACAGTGGCAGTGAAATAACTGAAAATAGTTACTTAGTTAGTCATTATAGTTGAGAATTAACTACTTTTCTAATATGATTATATGTAATAGAGACAATTTCCATTGTTAATTTCCAGCAAGTCAAACTGATAAAAACAAAGACATTAAGTTAAAATCATACAAAAAAATACTAATAATATGAAAGGAAGGAGCTTTACTGCATGCTACTGGCAGGACTACTAAAGATTAATTTGATGATGTGATGGTTTATCTATTTTTTGTTCAGTTTTGACCAAATTTTGTCTTATTTGTTGACTTTGATACCGACAATGTTGAGAACTGACATATTGAAACTGTCACAAATGTAGTTTTGTTAGTTTTTCTTGTGAACAATAAACAAAACACTAGTATTTGTTTGTGTCTGTCTAATGCAGCAACACCTTTTCAAACACAAAAAAAAAAAAAATCCACAAATATTCATGTTATTTTTGAGATTGTGTAAAACTTTAAGAGTGTCCGGAAACTTTTTTCCACCACTGAATATGAGCGTTGACAGACAGAAGGATGTACACAGAAATATTCCACTCCAGTGTCCTCAGATGTGACATTTGTGGCATTAAGTTGAAGAGAAAACCCCCAGATGATGAAGGGAAAATGCTGCAAAGATGCCTGATGACACAGAATGTAAAGAGTAAAGGATCTCACTCTCCGTAAGCTCCTTCTCCCAGAGTCTGGACCAGATCCCAGTCCTTGACAAAAGGCACCGACATGCTGAAGAAACACACAAAACACCAGTTTATTCCTCATCTCCTCTGCATTTTAAAACACTTAAAGCAGCGTCGGTTCATTCACCGTCAAACTCTGTGCAGGAGTTGAAAATGCGCTGAACGTGTCATTAAACAGCGCGCGAAAAAACTAATAAATAAAATATATATAAAGTAAAATAAATAAAGTAATGTAATATTCTTACCTGTTCAGCCTCCTGCAGTTTCCCGAAATCTACCGAAGAAGTAAACATGTGTCCAACAATGAAGTTGTTGGCATATATTTGGCGCGTTGTTGTTTCACATTCGTGTCTGTCGTCATTTCCGCTTCCGCTTCTTTTTCTCCCGGGGTTTTACTGCGGCTGTGTTGCACGATCGCCCCCTAGTGATGGACTTTATAAAACCTAACCTGCTTTTACCATCTGGGCGCAAAGATATCAGACAAAAAGAGAGCTTTTAAACATTATTTATTATATTTTGGAGGCATTTACTTGCATTTTACATTTTACAAAGTTTATTTACTCTTGATGACATTTCAAGTCCAAGCAAGTGTACATGTGAGAGACATCAAGCTGCGTCAGATAAAATATTCTTAAGACTTAATGGACGACTATAAAATCTATATTGACGAGATAAGATTTAACTCAGGTTGAAAAACATTAAAACAAATGAAAATAGATAAACAGAAACTAAACAGATAAATCTCCTCAGTAAGAAGAAAAGAATAGATAACATTTAACACAAGATGCATTTTGAATGTTTATGAGGTTTCACTATAAGCTCTCCGTTTTATTTACACACTAACATCCTGAATCTTTGGGACTTTGTGTATGTTGTCTCCTGCTGAACATTCACTTTTAACACTCAAAATGACTCTTTCGCGTGTTGAATGAGTCATTAGGCGCCAGATCGCACGTCTGCTGAGTAATTGACTCAGCAAATGAAGGAAAGGTCAAAGAGAGGTTCAGTCAAAGCAATGTGTTAGAGGAGGCAATCAATAATGGAATGAAGAAGTCAATAGGCCGTGCTGGAATGTT
>CAESWR010000042.1:635899-645931 GCA_903171835.1 Mullus surmuletus | reverse complement strand
GACTGCGATTGTTTCACTGATTGCTGTTTAAAGGAAGCATGTGTGCTGTTGATGGATGCTGGCAATGAATTTGCTGAGTTGTTAAAACACGGTTAGAAATATAGCAGTTTGCGTGGCCAGTCAAATTTTAATCAATTAGCTGATCTTATGTAGAACAAAATGGGTTTGAATAGGGGTTTTCGTAATTTATGGAAACTTTACACTGGAAAAAAAAGAAAGAAATCTTTGAAACTTATTTTCAGGGGAAAGAAAAGGGAAAGGGACATAAAATAATGTACACAAAACTGAAAGGAAGCAGAGTATGATCATGCCTGTTCTGTGAACACATTTAGATATTATCAAAATCTGCTCCCACAGTCGTTATTCTTCCATAAACTGGGCGCCACTATGCAGTGATATGCATATTTTTGAGTGTAGATGACACACTTTTCGAAAGACATTTGGCACACATGGCACGCAACATGTGCACACATAATCTCATCCCATTTGTCTGTCAGGACCACAGCGCATTAGAAGTAAATTTCATTATGAATTATGCATCATAATCTTAACTGATGCTCCCTGGCGCCGGCTCCCTTTGGCTCGTTGTCAAGTATGCGGGAGGCTGCTTCTGCTGATAAATGGATCAATTACTCAACAAAATAACAACCATAAGCAGTTTGGAGGTGTTGCATTAACAAAATATTTCACAGCAGCTACACATGTGTGTCAAAACTTCACGCTCAAATGATGGACAAGTTTGATGGAAGTAGCAGGATTGGTTTTGAATAATCTCCTCTGCGCAATGTGACATCAGAGTCTTTTTTCTGTCATTTTTGGACGTCCTGTTTCCTTCCACTGAATCGGCTGTTTATAATATTGTATATTACTAATAATACTGCGATATTAAAAATAACAAAATGAAATTATAACTGAACCACATTGCAGCTTCCACTATCAGTGAATGTGTGAACGAGGCAGCAGTGTGACGTCTCTCTGGCTGTTGTTGATAAAAATGTATTCTATGGCACATCTCTCCCACAGATTTCCGCCTTCCCCGTGACTCCAAACTATGAAATCGTCTTCTTCTCCTCTAAAGTGCACGAGGTGGTCAGCATCCTCCACTTTTTGGATGGCACAGCAAAACTGAACGACGCGATAGACGACGTCAAGAACTTCAAAATAGGCGGTGAGCCAAGCAGTCTGGGAAAAAAAATATTGGAAATACTGTTGGATTGATGCTAAATTGTTTCTACTGTATGTGCTCTGTGTGTGTGATGTGTGTGTTGCGAATGAAAGTCAGAAACACTGCTGGAACAGATCTGAACGCCGTCTTCAAGTTCTTCTTGGAGCGAATGGCTCTCATAAAGCGACAGGTTGGGGAGGAGGGCTTCAAAGAACACCGTCACGTCCTCATTCTCTTTACAGACGGTAACTGCAGCCTCTTCTGGTGCAACGACTTCACTACAGAAAGACAAATGATGGACTAATAACTACAATTATTCAATTATTAAATCAGATTTACAGCCAATATTTGTATCATTAACATAAGACTGAGTTATTAGGAATATAAAACTGTGTGTTTGCTCGACTGCAGGTGCATATAACATGGGCGGCTCCCCTCTGCCCTCTGTGGAAAGAATAAAGAACATGGTCTACATGAACCGCTCAAGTGATCCTGACAATCAACCGAGGGACGAATATCTTGGTGAGTTTTACTGAGGAGGAGGAGGAGGAGGAGGAGGAGGAGACGTTGTAGAGATTGATTGTCCGTCCATCTGTCAGCAGGGTGGGCAGGAATTTAAGAGGACTGTTGACATCACATCACCCACACACGCACACACACACACACACACAAACACACACACACAGACACAGATTTCAGACTTAATTTCAGCCGCAAACGCCACCCTTTACACAACATTGTTTCGTCAAAATATTGCTAAATGTGTCTTCTTTACACAATCGTCGCGGCCTCAAAGTGGTGAAATGACACACAAGTGCCTTGGAAAAATAAATTCCAGTGAAAAAAACACTGCAAGACCTTTTAAATGTGCTGATGAAAACAAATAATGTATCTAAGCATGCTCGGCGAAGCCCCCCGTAGTAGTTTTATAGCCTTTTGCAGGGATTGCCTCACCGTAGAGAGCGCGGTGAGGCGATCACCATGGCAACCACTGCAGCTGAACACTCACAGCTGATTCAACTCAGTTGATTAGTTTCTGCAAAGAATGAGAAACTCAGCTGAATAACTAATGAACTAATGTGACTCCACTCCGTTGTAGACATTTACTTGTTCGCCATCGGCGCCACCATCTTCGACGCCGACCTGAGGCCGCTCACGGCGGGGAAAGATGGCCAGCATTACTTCAGGATGAAGGACATCACAAATTTGCAAGAGACTTTTGATGACATCATCGGTAAGTGTCATCTCTGCCAGTGCGGAACGAACAGAAATGTGAGTCATTTCGATTTCTGGGTCAATTATTCTCGGCTGCACTTTGTCTTTGCTTTCGGTTTCGCGAGAGTGGATTAAAAAATGAAACCAGAGCCTCGGCAAAGACCCTGTGTTTACCCGAGCTCGCCTCTGACTTACATCTCCGACCTTTAATCGGCACACATCAGATATATGATCATAACGGGAGCGCAGCATGTGGTTCTCTCGTTTCCTAAAGTGCTTAAGAGCCTGCGGAGCCATCAATCCTGGTCGCACGGCGGCTCCATTTGATTTGGGGCGGGCGCGATGATGAAGGGAGGCCGAGCATCGTTGTGACATTTCATAATAGGAATAATCATTTCTGCTAAAGGAATAAATCAACAAAATAGACAAACCTCTTTATCAAACCGGGACAAAACCTTTGTCTGAATGACTCAAAACACTCGAGCTGCTGTGTTTGCCCTTTTTCATGCAGATGAAGAGGAAGTTCAGGGCTTGTGTGGCCTTCACAGGGACTACGCCACAAGCGGCAAGGAATTCAAGAGGAAAAAGTATCCGTGGTACGCGTTTATTTTCATCAATGTGAGTATTTCCACGTTCAGCTTCTTAGCACAATTCGAGCCTCAGCAGGAAATTGCTCATTCAAGCAGGAAATTGCTTCTGACTTATGAGTGTGTTTGTCGTTTAAAGAACGGCGGAACACCCACGAGGTGCATCGGCTCTCTGGTGACTTCCAGGTTCATCCTCACCGCCGCTCATTGCTTCAAATTTGGCGACTTACCCGAACACGTGAAAATTGAGCTGAACGACGGCCAGGGTCTAGGTGAGCCTCCTCTTGGTCAAGCCTCGTGCTCGATCAGCATTCACGATATTGACACGGGATTTTGTCCTCTGCAGAGAAACTAGTTGAGAAATTCACGCTGCACCCGCTCTACAAGGTCAACGCCAAAGAGAACGCTGGCGTGAAGGAGTTCTACGACTATGACGTGGCTTTGATCCAACTGAAGGAGGACGTCGATATCTCCCCCATCGCCAGGTGAGAACTCATGTTGGAATTCTTCTAATACTGCAAATAATCTTCCTTACAGTGCTAAAATAAGTAAATATAAATCATAATACTCAAAACATTTTTTTCTGGCTCCTAATTCAGGCCAATCTGTATCCCTTGCACCCAGGAGACCAGTAATGCCCTGAAACTGGTCGGTCATTCCACCTGCCAGCAACAAGGTGATGTAATTGTGGCAAAAAGCATAAATGTTTGGGGGTTTTTTAATCTAGGAAAAAAAGCAATATGTGTTCATAAAACTGCCCTAACTCAAGTTTCTCGTGCAAAAATTCTGAAAAAACGCCCATGAAAATACATTTAAAAGTCTACTTTATAGATTTTGTTGCAGTTGCTTTGAAATTAAATGTTATTTTTCCACTCTCTGTTTATAGAGCAGCTCCTGTTGGCCAATGATCTTGAAAGACTTTCCTTCCTGACCAAGAGCAAAAGCACCGTGGAAGAGAAAGACGCCCACGCCAAACTCGGCAACAACGTTAGTGTTTGTTGGCACTATGCTTCTCATTCGCTCAAAACTCCAAAGTGAACCCCTAAGCTATTTTTTTTATTCTGGAACCTTCTGACACCAGAGAGAGGAATGCATCAGCCACGCTCTGGGAGCAGCTGGCATAACAACCACTAATCCAAGGGACGCCGTGACTGATAACTTCATTTGCACCGGGGGTCGGAACCCTTACAGAGATCACATAGCATGTCAAGGTCAACTATTTATATTTGATTTTGTTCAACCATTATTATGGTATTATTATTACCATTATGGTGATTTAAAAAGAACATTCTATCAGATTGGCATGAGGCCTGTTTTGAGCATAACTGTGTGTTTGATGGGACAGGTGACTCTGGAGGAGCAGTGTTCAAGAACTATGAGCAGCGAACGGTGCAGGTACGTATTTCAACATCGCAGCAACCCGGCAAAAAGAATAGTGACCTCGTCGGCCGCGTGAAACGACGAATGGTTTTGTCCCGCAGGTCGCGCTGGTCAGCTGGGGAACCAAGAATCTCTGCAACAACAGAAACCACATGGTCCAGTCGACGGACATTTCCAGAGATTTCCACATCAACCTCTTCAGGATGGTGCCGTTCCTCAAATCCGTCCTCGGGAACGACACACAAGATGTGTATGCTCCACTTGTGTTTTTGGAACAGTAAATGTAGCATCGAAATGCTGTTTGAGATGCATCACGCCAGCCAACCATTTTATTAAAAAAAGTTAATAAAAGAATAAGAAACTGGTTATTTGTGTTTAAAGCTCATGCAAATACCCGATATTTAGATTAGGGAGGCGATATATTACATTACACATTTTATCACAGTCTTTGCCAATATCATTGATCATAAACTCTATATGACTTTTTTTTGTATTACTGTCTGTCATAATTGATCTTTATTTTTCATTAACTGGATATAAAGGACTACAACAAACATGCTTATGTATTTTACTACCTGAATATTCTGAGATTTCACTGTCACTGTGTGGATTGGTGTGAAATCACAGCTCCAAAAACCACACAACCTGATGTAAATAGTCTCACGTACGGAGCATTTCTGAAGACTCAAGGAGGTAATGAGGTGCTGCTGCAGGTGCTCCATTTATACATAAGTAGAGGTAATCGAATGTGTGTGAGGATTTACTAACACTCACAGCAGAATGTAGGAAACATCTGAGAGCTCCCAAGCGGGTGGAAATGGCATAGAAGTACAGTGATTTATCATACCATTTGAAATGTACATTATACATCTACAGGTTATTAAACAATTCTCCTCTAATGCTCTGTTCTCCCAAAGCTGAATAAAATGAACGACTAAAAGAATTACTACAGCACTTAAAAGGTTTCATCAAAACTCTTTTATGGACACTCGGCTCTGCTGATCGAGCCGTCCAGCTCCCCCCTGGGTCAGTGACTCAGGGCCCGCTTCCAGCTCCCCGTGCCGGCCTGCGCAATGCGGACCCCGGGCCTGGCCCCCTGCCAACCGAGATCATTCAAATTGAATTTAGCAGAAAGTTAAGCTCTTTTGTCGGTGCGTAATTGAGTTCTTTCTTTCTCTTTTCGGCTTTGGGATGCAAATCGGCTTGAGTTTGCAATTCATTGCTGTGTTTTTATGGCCCACGAGCAAAGAGGGCCATTGCATTACGCATGATTTATGGCGGTCAAAGCAAGTTTATAGCCTCAAATCATGTTATTTTACTTTGTAACTATGATCAGTCGACCATTATGCTGTCAGGCTTTGCCTCAGTGAAAATAAAGATTTAGCAATTCAGCCTTACTAATGCTTATTGGCTAAATGTCCACTATCAAAGACCACTGGTGGATTTTCAATATGAATGTTGGGCTTCTTTGACATGAGGGACCCGCCCACCCACTGTGTGAGGGGGGTATCTGCATGTGTGTGTGTGTTTGATCAGTGATGTACTGGCATCCCACGGGAGCATTCAGCTGGTTTCCCTTTAACTAATTGGCAAAGAGCAAGGAGGTCAGGGGGATGAGAAAAGGAGGCAGAGGCGGAGGAAGACAGACAGTGTGAGAGGAGGGACGGAGGGGAAAAGGCTTAATTGAATGAGGTCGGCTCGGATTTCTCAGATGCTGTAAACAAGGAGGGATTTCAAGACGAGGTTGATTCTTTATTGAATCCCAACGGGGGGGCTCGGTTACCTCTCCGTCTTTTATTGTTCAGAGCATCACCTGCTCACCTCAACATCCCCGCCTCTATTTTCCAGCTTAACCTCCTTTGACTGGGATCAATCTGTTCCAGCTAAACTGATTAGCAGCACTGGGATGGAGCAGTGTGAATGCAGACAGATACCCAACCCTATCCTTCCTCCTGCCCCCCGTCCCCCCCATCCTCCCCCACCCCCACTACCCTCGCCAGCGCACAGAGCAGCATATTCCTGATGAAGCATCCTGCTGTTTCAACTCTGGCTGATCTGTCTCTTGGAGAGCCTTAAATCAACCTTATGGGCCATTTTAGAAATTACTACCATTAAGGACTGCATACATACACTTTCCTCCCATTTGTGTGCAGAAAAGCGTGGGCACGTGAATGCACGGCGCCTGCGGATCCTGAGGCTTGAATGTAAAGTCATGAAGACATCAGAGAGCTCTCAGCTTGAAAGCCAAATTAATCTTAAAATGTTGTTTTCTGAATTTTTGGATGGTGATATTATTCAAGTATACAAAAATGCAAATTGCTTTGTAACATTTTGCAGAGTGGACGGATTATTTGCTATGGATTCTCCAATATTGCCTACAAAGGAAACAAAGAAACCTTACAATAATAAAATGTTATCAAATAATATTCAAAAACATAACACAACATAAATCACTCAATAAATTAATAAATTATTCACTTTTTTCCCCCTTTGGATCGCTCTGGAATTTTTTCTTTTAACCCCCTGACCACTTTTTGGTCTGAATAAACATCAACAAACGAGATTTAAACGTAATGAAACCTTTGTAATTGTTCCACATCTACTTACAAATAATACAAAATGCAAACAAGTCCAAGTTTAAATCTAATATCTAAGATTTGAGCTCATGGTGTCTCTGGTGCAAAGTGGAATGTGGCTCCTCTTGGAGATGTCGCCTGAGTGTCTTCGCACCGAAACCCAATAAGCGAGCATCGCTTCACTCCCAGAAATGGACCTGCAAGAATATTTCTAAAACATTCCTGATCGAGTTACAGGAGATCATTTCCATGTAACACTTTTGTAATGATAATACGCAAAGCTTGGAGTAATAAAGGAAGGAGTGAAATCTGCCTCTTGTCAGCGTTTACGATGGGAAAAGCACTTGCATGATTAGATGTCTTGCGATCGATGCAGCCTCTTCTCCCAATCATTAAGACTGCTCTTAACAGATTACAGCCCCCTCCCAAACACACACGGTCCTCTCTCCTCCTCTTCTTGCTCCTCCTCTCCGTCACACATTCTCTCCCTCAGCAGACAGAAGAGGAGACTTGACTCTAGTTCCAGCTTTTCTCTTCATCTTCTTTCGGCTTAAAAAAACCAAAACAACCCTGCGGTTTCTTCTTGCTGAAGTTGCACTGGAGGCTGAACTTTGCACCAATGACAGCGCGATGAAAGAGACCGAGGCTGCTGAGAAGTTACAAGAACTGGTGAGAAGATACTGAGTGGCGGCGATGGACCTGTTTGCCATCTTCTGTCCCCTCCTGATTTTGTGTTATGATCCATCAGGAGCCACCAGCCTCATCACAGGTAAACTTAAAAATCCACAACTGTAGAAAATACCAACATGTACTTATCTCAAGTAATAATAAGGTAGGCAACTGAAGTTCTAAGCTTCTTGGATGAGAGGCGAAAGGTCTTCACTTACATGGGTTACCAGTTGCCTCCCTTATTATTACCTGAGATACACCTTGACCTGGATGACTGAGAATATCCACAAATATATGTGGTTGACGTGTTGATCTCTCCTTGGTTTTGCTTACTTGGCTCCGTATGTGTTTGGCCCCTAAAGCGGATATATTTGAAGCCAGAGGTAAACCGCTCTTACTTCCTAAAAATGCTGATTCCTGCAACTTAATCCTGCTTGTGAACTTGTGCGTGACACAGGAAATTGTTCATGTGCAGGTCAGCGTGTGTGCAAGGCAGGGAAGGGCAAGCCATGTTACAAGCTGGCCTATTTCTCCGAGCTGCGGCGGAAGTTGAACTTCAGGGAGGCGGACCTCGCCTGCCGCCGGGACGGGGGGCAGCTGCTCAGCGTGGAGTCAGAGGCCGAGCAGAAGCTGATAGAGCAGCTCATCACCGAGCTGCGCCCCACCGATGGGGACTTCTGGATCGGGCTGCGTCGTAGCCACGGTGACGCGGACAGCAGCAATGACTGCTCGCCCCAGTACTACTGGCTGGATGGCAGCAAGTCCACTTTTAGGTGGGTGGGAGCTCATTTTACAGGGTCACGGGGTGAAAGGTTGCCTCATTTGCATTAATACCTGGGAATGCATGCATATATCGGCCCTATATCCGCATCAGTCGATATCTGCAAGGCATCGAAAAATAAGGTACCAAGTGGCAATAATGTTGGTATTTTTTAATTTAAATTAATCACAGAAATAAACAGTAGATTTTTTTTTCATTTTCATGTGTTTATGAAGATATGACTTTAAATGTCCATATCTTATCAGCAAAGTTACCATACGAGCCATCAGAGAGGTTTAGTTTCTTTTAATATATATGAAAACAGCATTGAAATATCAAATCAGCACGCCGTAATATGTTTCATCATTCCTAAAAATTAATTCACAATAATATTTACATCAAACTTTATCTAAATTTGTGTAAGGAGACTCACAGAGGTTCATTCAACCAAATCCTCCATTTTCTTTTAATGTTAAAGATCAGATTAAATGTGGTTTAGCTTTGAATAAAAATGATTTGGGTGATGGTGGTTCTATGTTTGTGTGTGTGCTCAGAAACTGGCACTGGGATGAGCCATCCTGCGGCTATGAGGTGTGTGTGGTGATGTATCACCAGCCGTCCGCCCCCCCTGGTTTGGGCGGCCTCTACATGTTCCAGTGGAACGACGACAACTGCGAAACCAAGAACAACTTCATCTGCAAATACACTGCAGGTACGGCGGCGGCGCAACTTCATCCTTCTATTGTGAGGAGAAATCAAGGCTGCTGACGGTTTGTTTTTCTTCTGCAGAGATTCCAGTGGACCCTTCCCCTTCTCCTAACTACACACAAACAGGTAAATCACAGCATCACTGCTTATCAAGAAGCTGTGGCAAGCAAATGATCACGCCTATCTTCGATTCTAGACGTCTTCCCGCCATCTGTGCCGTGGGATCCGAATAACCGCAAGCCGCAGAATACAGGTTCATTCCTTCAACATGCATATTGCAAAACAGATGACTGGCGATCGTATGGTGACATCACATCTCAAATGCCGCTGCAACTAAACACGGGCATGAAAATCTCAGATGTGTGTCTTTCTTTTCGCAGCTCTAAATCTGATTTACATCATCATTCCCACCATCCCCCTGATCCTACTCTTACTGACAGTAATCGGAGTCTGCTGCTTCAAAATGCTCGGCAAACGGTGAGGATCCAAAGCAGATATTTGATTCCACGCTTTATTTAAACCACCTGAAGCATCATTACACAAGAGTGTTACACAATGTTCATCACTGAGGGTTAAAAGGCATATTTCTCCTTTTAACAGCCTCAATAAGGCCTCAGAAAAATCATGACTTTGTAATGCTATGATTTTGGTGTGACAAAGTTTGCAAAGAAAATAAGCTCACAGTAATGGAGAGTACTCGCAAACAATACTTTCATTTTCTAAAAAGCGTCCAACTGTCTAATGAAAAATTTCATTAGGCAGTTTGGCACCACTGTTGTTGAAAATCTTCGAGCTTCTTCCGAATAGCGTTGGTGTCAACACAGACAATCCTTTTATTGCAGCTAATCAGAGACAAACAAACAGGAATTCATGTCTGCCGGCACCCGCATCCACTTTCTTCTGATTGTCAATTCGAGTGTTGACAGTGGGGACGTTTACTGTAGCTCTTCCAAGCTTGAGGCCCAAGCGAGG
>CAESWR010000042.1:599804-612518 GCA_903171835.1 Mullus surmuletus | reverse complement strand
AAAAATGACTTTAGTGTCAGCTGATTGTTTTCAGTCTGAAACAATTGCTTGAACAGTGTCTCACTAAAGGTGCTCCCAAATATAGTCCGTAAAAAAGCACACAAACGACCACAATTTTAGATTTAAACATTTATTTCTCTTTGGTTTGTTTTTGTCTTTAATATGCCAGGGGATATTTACCAGTATGAAAGAATAAACTCTTTGCATAGGAGCACATGTATATTTGTTCTCTTACAAAACAGAACTCTCACACATGCAGTCATACCCACATGCACGCATGCACACACGCACCGGTAATCCATAGCAGCTCAGAGGCCCCGCCCCCTCGTCAAAAGGAGCCCCATCATTAAAAAAAAACTGTCCCATCCCTTTCATATTTTTATTCTCACCCTCATCAACCACTATTTTCTTGCTCAATTGCTGTCTCAAGAGAGTACACACCTGGTCCCAAGTCCTTTTCTGGCTTTCTTGAGTCAACATACAATTAAAAATGACTAAATGTGCCCCCAGCAAAACCTTCTCCAAAGAATAAACAGTGAACAGGCTATGTGTCCAAATCACCCAATCAGCTTTGTACATTGATACAATAACTGCTTGTATTTTGACCTCTGTTGTGACCTCCGTAAGAATATGGGTTTTCCCATGTTATATAATTTATGCTCTTGTGCTGTTTACATACACAATGGTTAAGCAGAAAAGTCTGGTTTTGCAGGTTTGTGATAGGGAGTCCTGCACTTCAGCAAAGCGTGTTCATGAAATTATCCAAATCCATTGTTAAGTAGCCTGTACCATTGGCCTAAAAGAATATATTAGTCTGTGGATTAAACACTATTCTGGTGCAGGAATGTCAGATTAATAGTCAGTCAGGAGTTAGACACTGGTTTATTTGAGGCACTTGTCTTTGCCTCACCTATATGAACTGAACTGTTAACAAAGGTGCAACAGGGTTAAAATAAAAAGAAAAAAAAGAACAGGCAGAACTGGGTTAGTCCTGAAATCTGTTTCAGGGATGTGGAATTTGCTCTATATTTTCTGTTTCCCTGTTCCATCTTCACAGGAAATTGGAATATTGCGCTCCGGACCAGGAGATGACCGGGGTGCAGTGATTGTCAGCACGCCATCAACAGACAGATTGGAGGTGACATCAGCACACGACACGCCGGCAGGGAGCCGGTACTTCCTCACAAACTCTCTGGACACAAAGCCGTGGTCATCCTGGGAAG
Organism: Mullus surmuletus; assembly: GCA_903171835.1. NCBI lineage: Eukaryota > Metazoa > Chordata > Actinopteri > Syngnathiformes > Mullidae > Mullus > Mullus surmuletus. Next base: position 611,295 of record CAESWR010000042.1, on the reverse strand, counting down.
AGAATTTTTGTGAGTATATCAGTAAAGCGCAGCCCACTCTATCTTTTTAAACCTTTCCGTGGGTCTTGTCCACTCTAACCTGTCTGGGTTCGTGTTTGGCGTGTACTGTGATGAACTCGTCGCCAACTGTGACACTCAGCTCATCGGGTGAGAAATGCTTCACATCCAGATGAATGACATAGCGATCCTTTTCCACGCGCATCTACACACACAGTGCATCTGTTAAGAGGCTGCGGGTTCAGCTTGGACGATACAAATCACTGCTCGAGACTATTCTAACTGCAGCGTGTCATTTATCATAATCACAGGGTCGATATCGACAAACACATTCAGGTTTACCTCACTGTGTCCGTTGTCAGGCCAGTTGAACCAGCGCAAGAACGAAGGGCGCGTCCAAGGGAAGGACCAGGGGAAGGACCAAGGCCAGTCCGAGGGAGGTTCTACCAGGGAAAGCTCAGGGAATCGAGGTGGGAAGGCCCGGCGGTACCAGGGATACTGTATGGGGATATCCATGCTGAGTTTCCACGGGAGTTGAAAAACGACGGGTATCCGTGTGGGGTGGCGCTCGCCTTGACGAGATGGGTGCCGGTGTGGCGTCCCGCAGCACATTTATAGACCTTTGCCCTCCCATCCCGTCCTGGCAGCGTGTGTCCACATTCTCCGCGGCCACCTCCCCCTCCACAACACCCCATCCATGCACGCCGGCGTGGTGACCCTGCCAAAAGGCTGATCTTTCCAGAACAATGATGTCAACTGTTTATCCCTCCATTGCTCTCATTGTTTCATCTGTCTGACTGTGGCCGGTTGTCTGTCTCTCTCTCTGTCCCTCTCCCTCCGCCGTCTCTCCCTTCTCCCGGTCATGAGTTGATGCTGGCTGGGAATACTGCTGATGCGGCCTATGCTCGTTCCCCAGGAAATGCCCCCGTCTGGATCTACGTGATTTTTGTGGGTGTTTGTTTGAGGAACAGCTGCCAGAGCATTAGCCTGCAGTGCCCTGAGTGCCAGAAGCTTTAGGACTGTGTGCCGACTGGATGTGCGGCTGAATGGGAAATGATGAGTTTGTGTGGGACAGAATTAGGTGACACTTTAAGCGTGTATCATTTTCCTATGAGCTCAGACGTCAAACATGAAGTGCCCTCCAAAAGTTGTGCCAAATCTTTCGTTTTTTTACTGTCAGAGCCTTTTCCAAGTGGCCTCATCTCTAGTGAAACATACAGTGCTGCCAAGTGTCACATCCTTTTCTGGCAACAAACAAGCAAGTGTAACACATTTTGTATTTACTTTGCAATTCAAAATCACTAAATCTGTCGTCATCAGAAAAAAATGCAGCTTAACCAGCCTGTATTAAAAGTCAGGGCACCGGGCTGTGAAAGTCCCAATCAGTCACAGTGCAATGGCTCTGTGACAACATAGGGGACATCAATAGGTAAACTCATTTACAAGGATCTATTATTCAGCTAAATAGAAGTTATAAGTTATAAGACACATCAGACACATTTCCGAGGACCGAGTAGTTTTTGTTTTAATTCATAATAGTTGAAAATTCCTTGTGACTTTCCTTTCTCAGCTACAAGGTTCTATTTAAAAGCCAATAACATGACTTTTATCTCTTAATTCCGTGATAAAGTCAATTTGTTGTCTTAATAAAAGTCATATTTCTGACTTTATTATAAAAAATCGCTGACTTTATTGTCAAAAACAACAAACTCCTATCTGTGGTAGGAAGGCTCCGGTTCTGGATGCTGGGGGCGGAGTTTGTGACCATGCCCTGTTGCCCTGTTGCCATGGTGATCGCTCGAGACGCTTCGGGCAGCGCGCGCTTGTAGTCTCAGCATGGATCTTCCAGCCACGTATTACGGGGACATTGACGAGAGAAACCCCGTCATTGTGTGTTTCGAACGGGACATAAAGGCGTTTACAAACTCGATGAAACGCGTCGCGTCGTCGAGCAGCCGAGACAACGTTGCTTACACCAAAGGGTAAGAAGAGTCCGAACAAGCTAGCTTAGCGCAGAGAGGCTAACGCTAGCCAAGCAGACTGGTAAACAAACAAATGTAAACAATCCTTTACAAAGTTTCTAAAGTGCTTTATTTTGAAAGGGGCAGTAGTAGAGAATGTGAGATAAATACACATGTAGTAATGAAAGTGCTGCTTATATATAATATAATAATAATAATAATAATAATTTTTATAAATAAAAAGTAATACATAGCATTTAAAGATCACTTTTTATTTACGATTGGGGGATTAAATGATGGAAATGACCAGTTGCCGATCTTAAACATCATCACTTGTAACATTCTGTCTTTTATTGAAGGATCAGAACTCTTGTAGACTTATGGAGAAACTACAAACACCGACTGCCTTCCAAGTTGTACCAGCAGAGCATGCTACGGATTGCAGATTTTCTTGCCGGGCTGAAGGTAAAAAGCCCAGTCACTACCTTCTACTATTTAATTTACACAGCTTTTGTTTAGAAAATACCCAATCAAATAATCTCTACTCCCTCCTTGTGTTGTCTGCAGATGTTTCGGCTGGCGCTGTGGCAGGGCTACAGTCTTCACCTGCATCACTTCAGCACAGTGAATATCATTGACATCGCAGACATGGAGCACTTCATGGTTTGTTACTTCCCTCAGGGTTTCGATGCAGACGGAGACATCTTTGACATGAAGGTAGACTGCGCTACAGGGGATCTTGCACATGTTAAAAGCATCATGTGAGCCATGCAGTTGTTTGCACCTGATCTGTGTTATATGTGTTTGTGTAGGTGCGGGCAATGTTGGGCTGCGCACAGTGTATATTTGAACAAGAGAAAAAACACTCTGCAGACACTCACGCGCTGAGCCAGAATGGGCTTTCAAAACTGCTGCAGGTGCTGAACTTCCTCAGGAGCATGATGCAGGCTTTTCAGAGACACGAGCACCTTTGCTTGCAGTTATATAACGGTATATTGTTGCACCTTTTTGTATATTAATTGCAGAAGTACGTGTGTTGCCTCTCTGAGGGGACATAAAAAAGATGTTCTTCAACTTTTCTAGGTACATTGCACATCTACAACATTTGCCGTTATCTGATGACCATGAATTACAGTGGACGGGTAATTGTCTTCCTCTTGTGTTCCAATTGAATATTTTTCAAATCCATTTAATTCAATTCACATGCACTTTACACGTCTGAGTGTCCACACCACTCCTTTAAAAGAGACTGACCCCTGAAACTGAGCATTAACTTATTTGCAAAGGTCAAATAATGTGTGATAAAAGAAGTTTGGATGTAATTGGTATAATGTTCTATGTCCTTTTCCTCCAGGCTCTGGAGTATCTTCTCTGGGCGAGCATCAGTTTAGAACTGTCTGTCCCTCTGAGGACTGCTAAGTACGTTCCATGGATCAGCACGCTCTACTGTGCTGTCTGCCAGTGTTACTATGACAACCAAGCTGCAGTGCAGGCAGAGGTGTGTGAGATATGCAATCGTCATCAAATCACCTGCAAGGTCACCACACAGACACTGAGACAGAATGAGTCATAAATACCAACTATCGCCTGTCATTTACTGATGACATTTTTCTTCTCTTGCGTAACCTGCGTCTGTGTAACTGTTGAGTTGAATCTACAGTACATGATGGAAATGTCTTCAGTTGAATTCCCACGTATGTATTTGTCTCTTTTCAAATGCTTTCAGAAATTTGCCAGGAGAAGCTTCGAAAAGATCATGGCCCTTGCTGAGCGAGAGAAGGAGAGTGGAATTCCTTCCACCAGAAAGACTCAAAAAGCTTACAAAGAAGGCTCTATCAAGGTAATATTTTGCTATTGAAACAGGCCATATAGTGCCACACAGCTTATGTAAAGTCACATTCTTACCCAAAGATAATCTGCTAAACAAAGATTTGTTTCTCTTTTCTATGATTAAAGTTTATTTGAATTCTTCCTTTCAGCTGGTGGCCATGATTTTCAAGTGGGTGGTGTTTGAGACGAGGAGGAACACGGAAATGCCAATAATCGCCTTCAAAACCAAAAGCAACCTGAAAGATATTCCTCATGTAACCACCAATTTACATGCTTTTCATTACACTGTTAAAGTGTATTTGGTTTGACCTTCATAGTCGGTAGATGCGTTTAACTCTACATCACTTAAAGCCCCATGTTCGCCTCTATGTGCTGTAGGGGCCGTGGCCTTGTACGGCAGCAGAGCGCCTACTGTCAAGCCTGTTTGACAGCAGCGCAGCACAGTTTTTGGGCATCTTGGAGGCACTCTGGGACAGTTCTGCGCGCCCACTGCAGACAACGGTGCCAGAAGAACCTGAGATGCAGGAGGTGGTCCTTGAACTTGTGTCAGCCGGCATCAGCATATTATATGGTGAGGAGTGAGACTGCGAGAATGAAAAATATTCTAGTGTCTGATGTTTTTAAAATGTGCTTGTCTGTGTGTTAAGGAGTTGCAGGTGCTGGTTCGCAAAAGCGCGTTGATCGTGTGTGTCTTCGTTCCTTGACATCAACTTCCAGCCTCATGGAATTAGCCTGTACAGGTTAGTCACAGTATAAATGATACATTGAAAAGTGTTTGGTTGAATAGTTTTGAGATTAGTGCGTAACCCATATTTGTCCTGTTGTGTTTATAGGAGAGAACAAAATACCCATCATGTCTGCAGTGAGATTCACAAAAATAGTGTTTCAGTGCAATCAACCGGACGTTTTCAGTGAACTTGCGCGAGAAATACAGCAGGTTTTGTCTGTAAGTAGCAATTATACTGAAATTTAAAATGAATACTTTTTAGTAATTTAATAGTTTTTACTTGTGCAACACTCTTTTTTGCAATTGCAATTAGTGTGTTCTTTTGTTTTTGATCCTAACTCTGAGTCTCTATGTGTTTCTATGTCAGACCATGGAGGGCCACTTATTCCGGAAAGCGGAACTAGAGCTTCTTTTACTTGAGAGTTTCAACAGTCTTCATGTCCAAGCCTCGAAGAAGACCATCATTATGGAAGGTAGGAGCAGTGAAATCGTCACTCATATGGTCTGAATCAACCGATATAAATCTGTAGGTTATGTTATTCTAATAATGATCAAATTTCAGATATATGGTCTTCATAACAGTGTAAATCTGAATGAGATTTGTTACATGAATGCATCACAAAGCCCCAAAAGATGATTGGATATGTCTCCAAAGTAGAATGTCATCATGTTATTTGTTTTCCAGCCGACAGACACAAGGTTTCATTTGCAGTGAGTGATGACTTCATTATCCTGGTGGACACCCTGCACAAGTCTGTGTGTGGCTCTGCTCCAGTAAGTTTGCACATTGTGTGTTTTTTCTCAATTTACAGGTTAAACTTCAGATATATGTTTGAATCCTCTGTGTGGGTGTGTTTATGCAGGAGGCGCAGCCAGACGAGGACCTGGTTTTGGACATTGTGTTATTTCTTTGGAGTAAGTTAAAGTTGATGATCAAGAATCAGCCAAAAAGCCCAGAGTGTGCCAGCAATGCAGAGAAGGTACATAAGAACACAAGTGTGTATATTAAGCAATCCACGTATTTATTTTCTGCCTCTTTGATTTTATTTGTTCATCCTCTTGCAGGTGGTGTGGTGTCTGTCTATGCTATGTGAGGTGGCCTTCGCCTGTGACCTAGCAACCGTTGACTGCATGATGACAGCACAGATGATCCACAGCTTGGCCATACTCCTGGAGAGTGCAGCTGAAGGTTGGAACCAAACACCGTCTCCAAGAGAACAACTTCCACCATTTTTTATAACATCTGTTATGTTGGTTTACAGATAATCAGATTGTTTCATCGAATTTATGATATTAACAGTTTTCTCGATTCAGTGTTGTAACATCTTTATTTTATGTCTTATGTTTAGCCCCTCAAGAAAAACAGGGTGATGATATGACGCCTCCTGTTGGGGTATGTGCATAGATGAAGTATCTTTCTATTGCATGAACATGACAGAACATGCCGTTGGGAACACAAAAATAATTGCTTTCTGACCTTTTTTTTGCGTGTGTGATCTGATTTATAGATATAAATATGGCTTGTGCACATGTGTGTGTTTGCAGAAATCATGTATAGAGCTGCTGCAGGAGGTGTGTGATGTTGTCGAAAGAGGGCTGAAAGCTCTGGCAAAGGGTGTGGCTGCAATGCTGTCCTGCGAATTCCCAACAGCTGGTAGCTCTGCGGCTAAGCAGGTAAGCAACACATTCATTTAATCACATTTCAAATGAATTTTTAATGGTTCCTCCACAACCAGCAGGTTAGAATGCGTGTTCCCATCTGTGTTCCACGATGGCGTCGTCTAAAAAAATAAAATCTATATAGATTTTCCCTTTGCGGGGTAAATTTGTAACGTTATGGCAATTCCAATAATGTCTTCTCTTCATCCAGTATTTCATTTTATTTGTTTGTTTAATTTTCATAACGACATGGCAATTGAGCCCATCAGCTTCCTTAGCAGCATATGCATTCTCCTTTCTCCTTGTTGATAGAGCTTTGGCCGCATTCCATCAGCACTCTCCTTAACTTCACCGATGTCGGATGAGGGAAATGAAGATGGAGAGAAAAAGGAAAAAGAAGAAGCTGAAACGAAGTCAGATACAGATGTTAACATGAATGTTACTCAACAAATTCGCACCACAAGTGTGTCCCTTCTGGCCACAGACATTCTTCTAGAGCTGGACATCATCCACCACAGGGCTTCTCTGAAGTTACTGCAACTGAATGCAGGTTTGTCTGTTTTTTTGCCTGTATCCAGAAGATTCTATGTTGACAGTCACATGTGTATTTACAGTTGCAGTGGCTCATTTGATTACAGATGTTATGTGTGTATTAAGTCAGGTAACGTGAATGCTATCAAGAAAGTAGATAAGATGTGTTTGTCGATGTACAGTTGCAGAGTCTGATCTATTGGATCGGATCAAGAAGAACCAAGTGTCTAAGGCGCATTATCTGATCCAGAAAGCTTTGGTGGTCTACAATAACATGGAGCCAAAAAACAGCAGCAAAATCAGGGCTCTGCTAAAGGTTTCACACAAACAACACAACACTCACAACATGTCATCACATCCAGATATGAGACTAATGCAATGAATATTCTGTTTGTTTTTTAAATGTGGTCTTGACAGGAGGCCACTGCCCTAATAGAGAAAGCCGAGGCGGAAGAGAGAAAAATGTGTCTCTCCAGCCGTGCGAGGGCTGCAAGTGAAAAGAAAGACAAAGCAAAGAGCGAGGACAAAGAAACCCCTCCGCCTCCACCCCTCTTACTTTCCCGCACTGACCACTCGTTTATCTTTGCTCCAGCACCTTATCACATGGAGGCACAAGTGAGGATACCTTTTAATTCTGCTTCTTCATTTATCAGTCTCATAATGCACCTGTATTTTCATCATTTTGTCTAATTTTGTTTTCTAGGTGAGCTGGTACCAGCTCTGTGGCTGTGTAGCTGAAGGCATTAACCTAAAAGTTCGCCTTGGAGACTGCAGCTTACCAGGAACTGGGAATTTGGTGCACTATTTCTCTTACTTAACATAGTTTGAGCAGTGGTTTGGTGTACTCTGCATAGTTAAGACATTTACTGTGTCTTCAGGTGCCAGCCAGACATGATGCGTGCCCGCTGAAGGTAGACGGGCTCGAACCAAACAAGAAGTATGTATTTGCAGTGGCGGCTTATGATAGCCAGGGAATATTGCTGGGAAAAGCCATTGGAGAGACAACTTTCCCGCTGCTGGCATCCACACCACCTCCGCTGCTCTCTACGTGGGCCCATTTGGCACAGGTGACCAGAGAACCAGAGAAAATTATATAGATCGGGGGAATGTTTCAGTCAAATTCTCAAGTTGGGACCCTGCTTTGTCAGTATATCTCCTCAAACTGTGATTTTTAACTTCCCTCTCAGGTTGCATTCCAGACAGAACAATATGCCATTGCAAAGAGAGCCTGTAGGGAACTTTGGAACCACTACACCACCTCTGACACGGGGTCCCACAGCACACAAGATAGACTTGCTACCACTGGGTAGGGAGGAAAACATCAACATTTTTTATTTTATTTTATTTTTTTCTCATGTTATTTTCTTCTTCCACACTTACCATGCTGAAGACTGCACATGCAGGCGATACAGTGCTCCACTCCTCAACTGTGTCAGCTGTTCCTCACTTCCATCTTCATCGAAACAGCAATCAACATTCAGCAGGAGTCACTCTACTGTGACTCAGACACTGCTAGTGCATTCTTTATCTGGGAACAGGTAACATTTAAAAAATCTGTGTAGAGAAAGGGCAGACAGTTTTAACAGCAACTCTTCTGCTCATATAGTTTTTAAAAAAAAAAGCTTATATTTGTTATATTGACACAAACACAACTATATTTGCTTTATGTGTTCATGTAGGAAGCCAGACTGGCAGAATGCGAGCGAATGCTGGTAGCCACCGATCTAGCCCTGTGGTTAGATGACAGAAGTGCTGCTGTACATGCTGTTATAAGCTGTTACGGCCTCTTGGCCCCTCTCATCTTCCACCAGTCCCCTTGTGTTCCCGTGGTTCAGGTATACAAGAACCTCTGGCAGACATCTTCATTTTTGTACCACATATTTATCCCTACTGTGTGAAGAGTGTACGAACTGTAAGCCATGCATGTCTGTTTGCTTGCTCTCTCTTGTTCAGGTGCTTACAAAATGCTTAATAATTCTGGAGGAGAATGTAGCTCTTCTCAGACAAAAATGGAATGTTAACACCCGGAAGTCCATCATTCACATGATTGCCTGCATGACCTACTACCTCTCTGGGGTGCGTATGCTGTATTTTTATTGACTTCCTCACTCACTACAAAATCTGTGCCATCACAATATATATGTATATATATATATTTTTTAAGTTTAATACTATAAATCCAGTCCTTAAGGATGGAGATGAATCACACAAATTGAGCACAACTTGGCCTTTGCTCAGAATGTTTCAGTTAATCCAAGCGAAAATCCAGGTTGATGTTAGAAATCATATTGGCAACCAATAGGAAATTGCTTCACTGTTGTTCATCTTCTCTGTCCAGGCGTTACATATCTTCAAGGAGCATCAAAAAGCTGCTGCAGTGATGGACTGTGGTCGGACTCTCCTTCAAGATGCCTGTGATGCCCCACAGCCAATTAGTAGATTCACCGGCAAAGCTCACAGTGTACGAACTATTGGAAATTGTACATAAAGCTGTTAGATTTTATATGTATATATATGTATATATATATGTGTGTATATCTTGCAATTTATGTGTGTGTGTCTGTGTGCAGTCTAAAGCAGTGGATCCTTCGAAGGATCCAATGAACACTGCCCTTTTACTGAGGGCTCTGCGTGGGAAAAACAAGAGACCATGTTTCATGTATAAAGACAACGGTAAAACCGATATATATAACACACTTATGTATCTGATCCAACTATAGATATATGATATATTAGAATAGAATGATATATTATTCTGTCAGTTATACATCAATTATATAGATCCTAGATCAAAACATTCCATCGTGTCAACGTTGATTACAAAAGTCTTTGTTTCTGTAGTGGTTTCATACCCACAGACTGATGAGGAATCTGCAACATTGCATGAACGAATCACCAATGGGACATTAAAGGAGGCCTATCAAAGTGGTAAGTGGTGTGCATTCATGTGCCTTCTGAAATAAATTCAGTTTATTCACCCCTGTATTGTTGTGTGTATTTGTAACAGTAATGAAGCTCAAACAGAAAGCACGCTTCATTGAGTTTGGAACACCGCTGCTCCACAAAGCACTAAGGGAAGGACGTCCAGATCTGGCGTTAAAGTGGGGGAGAACGGTATTCAAATATCTCTACAGGTATGCCGTTTCTAAACACCTGATCTCTGACATTTGCAGTATCATTATGTTGAAAGCATCACTGTTCACATACTTACGGAGCTTTTCTTCATTGATTTCTTGATATCAGTTGTTTTGTCTGCTCTGATAGTGTCTAACAACTGTGTATGCTGATTTCCAGGTCTGACAGAGTACTGGTACAGACTTCAAAGAAAGGATCCGCTCAGAGTAAACACAGCAGCGGTGTGCCAGGACTAATGGTTGACCCAATACAGGTAATCAAACCACAAATATATTTATAGATACATTCAAGGAGATGCTATAATTCATAGGGTTATGGATTATTAGCTTGAGATAATTCTGGTTAAAATATCTGAAAATGCGCTATGTATTTTGTAATTACATTTGAATTTTTAGAGAAAACATTCTGCATTGTGTGTCTTGTTTATAAGTGTAGAATTTGTCCTGTTGCAGCCCACCAATTCCACTCTGGATGACACTCGGAAGAAATCAAAGCTGAAAACGGCTCAGAGAGTGAGAATGAACAAGTACGGACATACAGTCTCTTGCGTTCAGGATGTTTGAGTTACCGTGGTTTTGATGCCACAACCGTGCGTGTGACGTACTTACCCTTTTCTGCGCAGGGAGGTTCAGGCCGTGAGGAGGCTGCTGACCCTTCTGTCGATGCTCATTCAGCGCCGCAAAAAGATGCACCTGTTGAGGAGCCTTTGCACTGAGGAGAGAATGTGGAAATCGCACCTCAACTTCAGCATAGCTCAGTCGCATGTAACGATTTTTTACCGCGGTTTCGAGGAGCTGCATGGAGCGGAACTGCAGTACAGGTTCGGCACACGAGATACAAGCCGCGTTATGTTGCGTCTGACACAAAGTTCCTCTCCTCGTGACGGATTGCTGCTTAGCGCTCTATAATTTTGAAAGGGTTAAAATGCTTCAATTATATGGAAATTGGGAGAAATTGGTCTTTTAAAGCTTTTGACCTGTGGCATCTTTATCGCAGCTACAGGCAGATGAATCTCCAGTCTTTCTCTCTGGCCTATTCTGGTATCCTGGTGCAGCAGAGGAACTGGCAACCACTGCAGTATCCCCAGCGAGACAGAGGCTCCTGCCAGTCCAGTCTCCAGGAGGATGTGATATCCGTGAATGACGACAGGAGCGAAGTGGACAGTGGTAGATTGCATACTTTCTTAAAGATCATAACAAAAGGAGATGTTTTATCATTTTTCAGCCATCGTTTCCCTTTTTTTTTTGTAGCCATCGACGACGGCAGGGAGAGCTACGGGGACGAGGACGACTCGAGCCAGTTTATGGAACGGCATTCCGAGAAGGACAGAAACACTTCTAAGTTGCTGCTGGACTCTCTCAAGAAGGCTTCTCTTCATTTTCAAAGGGCCATGGTACTTTACATGAATGCACTGTTGTTTTAAATTGTTTGTCCTATATTGTATTTCCTCTCATATAAATCATTTTTGCTCAGGTGTTGGCTCACCGTGGCTGTCATTGGACTACCCTGCAAAATATCTGCCAAACTGTATGGGAGCAAAGCTGCAGAATTTCCACATTAGGTCAGATGGGCAGACAGCTTAGACCTCCTTCCCTGGTTACAACAGAACAGCTGGGTAATATCTTCACGCCTCTACTGGTGACGGCTATCG
>CAESWR010000042.1:546925-560644 GCA_903171835.1 Mullus surmuletus | reverse complement strand
TGTATATATATATGTTGTAGCCTTGAGTATTGGCCGATACCGATATCGATCCTGTACGATATCAGCGCGAATCATACATACTTTAATTACTTATTTTGTAGTATGGAATGTTAGGCTTGATCTAGTGATATTACTCAAACAGAGAACAATAGTCAGCAACAGTAGGTAGGAGAAAAACGGACCGATTTATCATTACCCAATGCCTTACTTAAATTTAAACATAAGAATATTCTACAATTCAATAAAACAAATAAAAATAATAAAAACATGTACTTTTTTGTACATGTAAAATCGAAAGTGAAGGATACGGGGCACAGCGAAGGGTTGGGCAAAGGCGTGGAAGGCGGAGCCCCAGGTGATCTGCCACGGAGCGATGTAGGTCAGCACGAAGCGCAGCTTGTACAGCAGGTCCCACATCTGACAAAACGCACCAAAAAGGGAGACAAGTTGATAAGGTCGTGCTCGCCGCGCTGACCGGGGAGCGGCAATGGCTGATCAAGTCATGTGCACGCTCACCTTGCTGAAGAGGATGGACATGAAGTAGTAGTCGATCAGGAAGGTTTCCGAGAAGTGTGGGTAGTCGAAGTGGAAGAAGAGTGTGGTGAAGCACAGCGTGACGTACTGCTGTGACGGGGCGCAGAAGGACGAACGCAGCAGCTTCATGCCAGCGACTGAGATGAAGAGCGCTCGGCTGCTGGAGGAGGTTGAGAGAGGTCGGATAAAAAAAATGAATAAGTGATACACAATGACATATGTGGCTACATTTTTCCATCCAAGTTAAATAAATAGCAACACAGACGCGGCAGACTTTATGAGCTAGCAAGAAACCCTGCAGAGAGCAAAACACCTGGGGAGGGTTCGATGTAGTCAATTAATTCGGCACCTCTGGGGAAAGGAGATAGAGAATGCCGGAATTTATGGATACGAAAGCAGTTTGCAGGAGGGGGCTTACTAGATGTCCAGATCTTTGTGGTTCTGCCCCACGGCGCGAGCCTCCGTTGTCAGGGAATTGAGCACCACCGCTGGGTAGATGAAGTACTTCTCCACGCACTGGAGCCATGCGTACAGCTTCTCGAACCACATCAGCTGAGCGGCGTCTGTGCGGGGAGGGGGGCAGAAAAACAAATCACTTGCCGAGGAGATTCAAATGCCGGCTGCGGATCCTCCCCCTTAGAGCTGCAAAATAAATCCAGCACTAAATGATTTAAGATAAAAAAAGAGGATATTTATGCACTGGGAGGTGCTGTGCGGTATTTTCAAACATCCTTAACTGTTACCAAATGCTGTATGAATCCACTCAGGAGGAGAAACGCTGTCTGGAAGGAAGATACACTGGGGGAGGAAGGCTGCGCCATCACCTTGGCAATGCAAAGCTGTTCTACACTGACAAAAAAAAAACCTCCACTGTCGCTGCTCTGCTGATGACCATGTTTATTTATCGATTGCTGGAGTATTAATGACACTCCAAATATAACGTTGTTTTCAAGGCACCTATTACTGTTTGCCGTCCCTGTAAATTCCTTCATCTAATGCAGTCTTACAGGCGTCATCTTTAGTTAGTCTTATGTTGCGTTTCCACTGACGGTATCGGCTCTACTCAACTACTCGACTTGCATTTGTGCGCGTTTAAATCTGGCAGCTGGTGCTACTTTTTTCGTACCTGCTTCTTCGGGGTTCCAATAAAAAAAGAAACTAGTCCTTTCCGGCACGAGAAGGTGACATAGACACATTGCAGACACTGATTGGTTCAGAGAATCGTTACAGCATCAGTGCGTCATCAACAGTACCCACACACAGAGTAATCAAAACAGTGCAATTTTTCCTTTCTTCTTCTTGTCCTTTGTTATAATGGCATAAAAAAAGAGCACGCGGTGGTCTTTTGAGGAGGTACAAACCTTTCTCAAGTTGCTTGCCGACGACTGCATACAGAAAAAGCTGGACGGCTCTGCTCGTAATGAGCGAGTGTATCAGCAGCTTTCGAGGAAAACGCATGTTCACAGCTACAATTGGACCTCCATGCAGTGCTTTGAAAGTTTAAAAAAAACTTAAGAGTGACTACAGCTCAGCCAAGGACCACAAGAGATGGGCCGAACCGCTGAAATGATGTCAGTTTCATCCAGGGGCTACTATTTTTGCAGTGGAAGTGCTCCCCCAAAAGAAAGGACCGGCTCCGAAAAGCGAGTAGTGGAGTAGAGCCGATATTGTCAGTGGAAAGGCGGCATAATTTGCTAGCAGACGAATAGCAAGAAGATACTCACCTCGGACCTCAAACTGGCTGTACTCCCTGGAGCGGAGCACGGGGTGAGCCAGGCAGAACCACGGCAGCTGCTTGCGGAGCTGCGGTAGCAGATAGTGCGTGATGAAGCCGACGACCCCGGCCAGGATGTACAGGACGAAGCTGAGAGCAGGCTGTGGGGTGGAGAGGGGAAGAAAAATAAAAAGAAAGAAATAGTATGAGATCTGGTGCATATTTGTCAGAAAAAAGGTCTGAGAAATAAATAGTGTTCGAAACAAACCTGTAGAGCGATGAAAACGGTGCTGGCACTGATGGCGAAAGTGATCACGGCCATGAGGGGACACATGACGAGGTCCGAATGAAGAATCTCTTTCTACAAAAAGAACACAGTCGGAGAGCAGCAGGTTATGCTTGTAAGATTAATGAAAAAATATATATATATGAAAAATGTAACCGGGTGAGCGAGCAGCGATTTGTACCACAGAGTTGCGCAGCTTTTCGGGAAGGGGGTCCTTGATCTCCACGGGGGGCTCGTCTGGGGTTCGGTTCTCGAGCTCTGGGAATAATTTCGACCGCACCAGTGACCTGATGGAAAAAAAGGATGGTTTTAAGGACAGCAAGCAAAGTGTAAGAAAAGTTAAAAAGCAGGAAGGTGGAAAGCAAAAACATTTAATTCTAAATGGAGAACCATAAAGGAGAAAAAATATTAATATAAGTTATAAAAAATTCTCTTTACAAACCTTTAAGATTAATATTTTTCCAACACAAATACCTCTTTAAGCCTTTTAGCCCGGATGAGCTATTTTAAGATACGATTTTCTGAACTTGTTAACACATGTGGAGGAGGTTCAGAAGGATATTTCAGCATTTTGAGAGAGGATTTGTGTTGTGATTACATGTAAAAACGACTGCTCAAAGATGTGTTTCTGACTCTTATATGCTTGTCAACTCTTTTCAATGGAGTAGCTGGGGCTTGTAAAAACAAAAAAGGCCTCCTAACAGAGGGAGACTGTGAGGCAGCCTCAGAACAGCTATATGTCATACCTAATACACAAGAGATGGAATCTAGATACTAGGTTCTATCCGGCTTTGAGTATATTCAATATGTAAGAATTATATTAGAACTTAAATCAATCTGTCATAAAAAAATACAAATACAAAAACACATCTCGCTTCATATTTAGGCTTAGAACTGACCACAGGATGGTGGGGTCGCTGCTCTGGCGGCTGAGGTGGTAGGACAAGGCCAGCAGCAGGCCGGAGAACACTGAGAACAGCACTGGCACATGGGCGTCCCCCCACGGCGCCTGCAGGACAGAGCGTTTCATTGATCACAAATGGCAAGACATACAACGCTGCAACACCTCTATGTTTGCGTCCCGACAGAGTCCACTTACGTTGATGGCACCGAAGCAAAATCCGTACAGCAGGGCGGCCACCAGCACACTGCGGATGAGGCTGAACAGAGATGAGAGGGGGCTGGTAGTGGCTGAGGAGGGGGAGAGGGAGAGAGACAGTGGGGGGTTAGCGGATACCAAGTGATGCATCTTCATCTGGGCACATACAGGAATCTTGAAGTTAATTTCAATACTTTTTCAAGACCCCGATATTTTTCAATACCTCATCGTACAACAGAATTCAAATAATTCCAAATTTCCACCCGTGTATGTTGTGGCGCTCTCAAAGACATTTTTACAATGTTTTTTTGGAATCAAACCCTTTGACAGCTAATTTTGAAAAATGCCTTTAAAAATGTAAGACCTTATAACAGGGGTGGGCAATCATTTTATCTGAAGGGCCACGTTGGGTTTTAGATCTTGATGAAGCCAAGTGGTGCGGGAAATCTGACCCCCAAATAAGGATTGGAGGTTAACTAAAAATCGTTCTTGATGGGCTATTGACAGAGAAAATATTTTGAAGAGCCTGTAAATTGGTCCAACCAGAGATGGATGATGAAGCTTCAAATGATGTTTGGCTCCACCTTCTTGAGAGCACATGTTAGCATGCTAGGTGAAGGGGGGGTCTGACACTTTTTCTAACCAATCAAGCTGACAACCTTCTTACTTTGGCTTTTGGAGAAATTATTGTGAAGGCTCTGCGGGCCGGATTAAATAGTTCATCGGGCCGCATGTGGCCCCCGGACCTTAGTTTGCCCACCTTTGCCTTACAGAGTGGTGATATGACTTTTTAATACTTTTTATGGGTCTTAATTTCCCCAAAAATTGATTTATCAACTTTAAATACTTTTCAAGACCCAGCGGATACCCTGTTGATACTGTGGCGACATGTTTCTTACCGGTTCCACCAAAAATGTGCATGTCAATCTGCTCCAGCAGACACATCACAAAGGTATTGACCTGAGGTAGCAACCCAAACAGGAAAATGACCGGGAAACACAAGGCAAAAACTGTTGGACCAAAAGAGAGAGAGGGAGAAAGAAAAAGTCAGAAAAAAAATTAAGCACCAACTTAATCGTATTAGGGATGGTGGGGATCTGGACAAACAAGCCCAATGTGAAGACTAACCAAGGAGCATGTCTCTGACGCAGAGCAGGAAGTGCGCAGAGAAGAAGGTGACGCCATAAAGGGAGAACGGCTGCAGGCTGCCTGAGCGTCCCAGCAGATCAAAGATCCAGATCATCACGCAGCACAGGCAGAAGTAGACCGGCCGACTGTACACGATGATCCAGTTATGACCCTGTTCGCAAGACAAACCCGCACATTACAAATGACACGGCAATTACACCATGATGGCATGGAGGCGTGTAAAGGTGAACGCGGTACTTACGTGCATCGGAGAGGCTGCATCTGGTTGTACACTCTGAAACATTTAAGATCGATAGATTTTAAACTGCTCAGAGGAAGAAAACTATTTCAGCCAGACAGAAATACTATTTAAACCATAAAAGGTAACAAATAAATAGTATTACAAAACAATATTCACAAAAACAATATTGTTCAATGGAATTTCTACTTCATTCCAGAGTCAATACCTTCAGTAAGGAGTACTGGCAGCTCGCGATGACCAAGCAGAACTGGAAGACCCAGATGTCCCTGAAAAAGCCCTTGAGCAGCAGCTGAAAGCCCAGGAAGGCCACCAGACTGGCGAGCACCACGGCGAAAACGTTTTCTCCCACACGGCGGTTCCTGGGGAGACGTACGGAACAAGCTCGTTGGATATCGACAAATGATCCTTGCTGATCGGTTTGGTCAGAATCCGTGCCGGGTTACAATGGCAACGCGTGTTTAGCAGAGTGAGATAACCTGGGCAGCTGAAAAGCATGCTGAGGAGAAAATCTTGTAATCCCCACAAGTGTCGCCTTGGTAGGTGAGAACATATTTTCTGTGTATTTGATGTTAAACTGTGAAATTGCATCCTGGGAAAGATTTTTTTTTTTGCAGAGCTTGGATGTGGTTGCGAATAAACACTTGAGCTTTATCGCGTCTCACACCACTACTTGTGATTTATTTTTTTATTTTCCTTTGGCGGTTTTGAGCAGCTGCCTGTTAACAGAAGCGCTGTTTTTAACAGGCTGCGCTGCCATGCGGGTGTTTTGGGTTTGGAGCCTTTGCGCACCTGTTTCCTCGACAAATACTCGCTGTGCTCACATACCGATTGTAAATATTAGGAGATAATTCGCTGGTGCAGTCAGCTGGATAATTTTAGTCATTGATTAACATCTAGATTGCCAGATGTTTTTTTTGTTTGGTTTCGCTGGGTGAGTGTTGTCTCTCCTCTGCTCCGACACAGAGACTTACCTGTCCAATAACGCCAGCAGTGCCAGTCGATCATATCGAACCCGAAGCCACTTCCCGGGAAGTACCCAAAAGCGATAGTATTGTTTAGGTTTGGCTTTCTCCTCGATCATCAGAGTGTTTTCCTGCGACTCTTGGAGAGACTCGTGATCCAGGTCAAACTGCGCGGTGGACAAGACAAGCACAGGGGACAGACACAGTGAGAACGATTTTCCGGGTGGGTAAATCTGCCCGACACTTCTACCAAGCATCACACTATGCTGACCTCGGGCATCTCCAGAGGCACCCTGCGCACCTGCATGCCCTGCAACACCACGGGCCGAGGCTGCAGCATGGTCAGCACCGGCGCGCCTTCCTGGACCTCCGTGGACGTGAAGCTGGACGACTGCGATTGCCTCTCACGCTCCCTGCAGATTTGAGCGCAGTCCGTGTCACCGTCGCCTTCCTCACAGCAGACAAATTCGTGACATTGGCTAATTTTCTGAGAGTGACTTACTGAACCGGGTCCTCGTAACCGCCTCCAGCAGGTCCGAATGTGTAGGACCTCTTCACTCCTGTTACACAACAAAAAGGAGCTAAAGCATGAAAGCGTCACAAAAACGGCACAGGTAAAAACAATTCAATGATCCTCGTTTGGTGTCATCACTGATTTCTAAACAGGATACCGGCCATAATATGTTTTACCGGCCACTGAACAACCTTAACTAACACATTTTCTGGAAAAACTGAACATCATTAAGATAAATGCTAATTAATTGCTAAACCCCACTGAAAATAATTTCAAACCCTGCTTCAAAAGCCACACACTCACCGCTCTCGTCATAGAAATAGTGCACTGCCCCCTCAGATGTGTCGTCGAAAGTGGATGCCTCGTGGATGCCACTACGAGGCAGGAGGAGTGAGGAGGCGAACTGTAAGGCTGAGGGGAGCGTACGCGTCCGTGAGTGGGAGGACGTGCGCGCCCTCTGGAGGTCCTGGAGGCTGTGGGGGAGGAGAACATGCACAAACATCGTTAGATGTTAGCATATTTAAAACACCACTTTCTTCAGTTGCTCATCTCAGTGGACGGACCTGGGGGGGGATCCCATGGTAGATGGGGGCGGCGTCGGGTTGGTCCCGGCGTTGTGTCTCCTGCGGATGGCCTGGGTCCGCTTCACACTGCTGACCGAGTCGTGCTTGCCGCCGTCCTCTGAAGGCATGGCTGCAGAGAGAAGACCAACAAATCAAAGCTCTATCAAATGCAAAACAAGCACTATACAGGAGCCCAATAACGTACGGGGTCTTATCAACTTTCATAGGCTTTTTAAATGGCAGCCTGATTAACAGTCACCTGTTGCCAACACAGAGGTGGTGAGCAGAGCAGCATGATGGATGAATGGTGGTTACACTTATCTGACAATTTGCAGTTAAGGGTCTCATTAAAAAGTCACAGAAGCTACAAATGCAAATTAATACACATGAACAGGTAGTTAGATGCTTTGAAAAGAAGTGATACATCATTAAAAAAAATAATAATGTTGGACATTACTATCTGTCATTTTCTTAAACAATGGCAAATATAATTTCATCTCTTGTAACCGCCAAACAAACAAGCAGCCTGAATTATACATTTTATAGGAACATTGATTGATTTAATGACCCAAAACCTAAATGGACCACTCATTAAACTCAACTCCCAGAGATTCTGTGTGCAAATTTGGCTGAATGACATGTTCGTTTCCATGGTCAGATGCTGGGGGAAAAGATAGTGATAAAACCGAACAATTGGGCGTCTAAGTATATTATCATGAGACTTTGATAATGACATTGATGGGGAGGTTTCCCCCCTGAAGAGTGGTTAGTGGGGGCTTTGAGCGACGCTAAATATTATGTGCTGGGTGGCTTTTAATTTGGACAAGGGAGCTCCAATATGGCACTCTGAGGGTTTCTGACAGTTGTTGTGTTAAAAAAACAAAAAGAAGCTTTATCTAGGCAGATTGACTCCCATATTTAGAATCCAGTGTCTGTCTTTAAAAGTTTAAGTACTGATTTGTTGTTGTCGATTGTTTTGTCTTGGCTATTGTTATACTCTGTGCCATCAGCTACATTCCTGGATTCTATTGCATTGTGGAATTGCAACAGGAAGACAAAAATATGCAAATGGGACAGACAATACTGTGAATTCAGAGGTTGAAATGTTGATTACACTGCCAAGTAGTCAGGACAGGATTGAAACATCTTCCTGTCATCTCTCCCTCTCGGTCATCACTCTCTATAACGTCGATTCAGCCCCCCCCCCAAAAAAAAGTCTTTGTCACTTAATGTTGCTGCCATAAACTGCGATTTTGACAAGCCAGGCAGCGTCTCGCTGCTCGACAGATGCTCGCTGACATACTTTTATGTCTTCCTAATGGAGAGTTTAATGTTGCTCAGGTGTTTCAACTGAAATGACCTTGAAACCCGAGTGTGGATGCAAATTCAAAGGCCTGTGCAGTGGTTTGTGGTCATCTACCCAGAGCTTGGCAGAGGTGGAACAGCTGATGGGGACAAAAGTGATCTGCCCTGTGCTGGTTCCTCTCGAGCGCAAAGAAAAGCTCGGGACTCCACAAACAGTCCTGTCCTGATGGTTTTAATCTCGACTGCAAACACCTTCAACTAACACAATTATATCTTACAAGAGCCCCTGCAGAAATATTGTACATATGAAATACTCTGCTTTGAATACAAATGTGTTTCTAATTAAAATAGTTTGAATTACATCTAGTCCTTTGTCATCAAAAAGTCCAGAATCCATGAATATGCAAATATTACTCAATTCAGACGTTAAACCGCTAGAGGCTTCATGTCTCCTAACTCACTGAAACGTCAATTCTCAGTATACACACACACACGCACGCACGCAAAAGCACAAGCACAAGTTTCCACATCACACATGTGTGAGTTGAGCCCTGGAACGCCGACATTGGTCGTGAAATCACAAATGTTGCTGCTTCAAATTCAAGATTTAATTTTCCACTTTCAGAGGATGAACGTGACCACAGTTGTGGAGCCGCACTCTGCACATGCATCACTCTGCACAGCCAAGCTCGCAGATCAAAGCCAGGTAGCAAAAAAAACACACAAAAGCACATTTTTGTCAGGACGGCCACTTTGAGTTGCAAAGCAGTTCCCCTTTTGTCTCATCTTGCAATCTGCTTCCCATTTCACAACGCAGACATTTGCACTGATTTAAGGTCAGTGAAGGATATTTCTTTCACATTCATGACTCAGCTCTCAGACACATTAAAACAGTCTACGCCAAGCTTCTCTAAATGATGATTGGATGATTAATATATTAAGTTAACTAGATAAACCGGCAAAACCATTGTGCATTTTTTTGACGGATGTGCTGATATGGTTTGCAATCCCCAGTAATAATTATAGTAGTAGTATAGTAATAATCAACTCACCTCCTCCAACAGCTCCCTCTTCAACCAGTTCTCCCGCCCTCCATCCCATCTGGTTGCCGGTCCACGAGCCTCCGAGAGAGTCCAGCCGGTGATGGTGAGCTCCGGGGAAGCCGTCGATGTGGATGGTGCGAGCCTCCAGGTCCGACTTTGAGATGGTGAGCGTCCGAGGTGCGGGTGTGGAGGTGGAGGGCATGGCGAGCAGCGTGGACGGCAGAGGTGCCGTGTTGCTCTGGCTCCCTCCCGCCCCGTCCATACTCAGGACCCTCGCATGGGTCTTCGCGCTGGCGGTGCTAGAGGAACGCTGAGCGGCACGGGAGTGCGACGGGCCAGGAGGCTCAGGTAGATCCCCCTCTCTCGGGGTCTGCAATTGAGCAGCAGCGGGGGGGAGTGGTAACGTGATGCCAGTGTTCACGAGGTCCGGGGAGTAGCAGGAGGTAGAGGAGCTTGAATCGTCGTCGTCCGAGCTGTAGCGGCGCTGCGAGCCCAAGCTTGAGCCGGCGCTCATGTCGCTGCCATCGTCTTCGTCGCTGGAGTCCTCAAACAGACTTTCGCTGTAGGCCTTGGCGCCGAGCCGGTTGCGCACCGGGATGTAGTCTCTGTGCTGTCTGTGATTGTGGTGACGCCTGTACGAACCGCAGTCGAAGCTGCTGCTTCCCGCTCCGGCTCGCCTGCGCGGGGCTTTCCTCCGGCCTGGCCTGTGCCCCACGCTACTGCCACTGGCCCGCAGCAGCTTCAAGTCTTTAGGCCGCACGACCTGCTGAGCTTGTAGAGATGACTGCTCAGACAGCAAGAAGGGGGTGGAGGAGATGGGTAAAGCAGGCTCAGAACACACCAGACCCAGGGCCAGCCCTGAGGGCACTGAATTGGCCTGCCGAGGGGGGGGTAGGGGGGGAACTGGGGCATTCCTTTCTAAATCACAGACCTCTGAGTGGCCACTGCTTGAGGGGGAAGAGTTCTGGTAAGGAGGGGGCTGTGCAATATCAGATGGTATGGGTGGTAAATCTTCACCTTCAACCAGTGTCCTGTCTAGCCCCTGGCTGTGGGAGAACTCTTTGGAGGGGGAGCGCAGCAGCACGCTATCTGACAGGTTGTCAGTGTCACTGCCACCCTGTCCCGCCAGATCCTCTGCGGGCTCTGGCACGCCTGAGCCCATAGCCAGGGCTGAGGCCGTCGCCTGTCCGTCAGTGGGCCGCGGCTGGCTGAAGGACGGGCTCTCCAGCTGGGTGGAGTCCGTCTTCTCGCTGCGGTAACTACTGACGGTGCTCAGCGTCTCTCGATCGGTGGTGGCGCCCCCGGCACTGAAACAGCTGTCTGTGGATCCGGCGGCCAGCGCCACCCCACTGCGACAGCCCGGCTGCTCTGTCCCAGGCGCAAAAACCACCGGGTCAAGGCCCAAACCCAGGAGGTTCTCACTCAGCTCCTCACTTAAGCTGCTCTTAATAAGCGGGCTGAGGGGAGTATCCCCAAGGCTCTCCGATTCAGCAGAGGGGCCGAGGGGAGAGTAAGCCCCCAACCCATTGTCCATGGGACTCTGCTGAGACAGTTGCTCCGGTAACTCCTCCACTTCGTGCAGCTGTTCTTTCTCTCCCCCGTCTTCTTGGCTGGAGGGTGAAGGGGGGATAGACAGGCAGTCTCCAGCTTCTCCAAATCCAACAGCCATTCCAGACACCCCCATGAGACCTGGAAAATCTCCTCCGAGAGCAGCAGCAAGGCAGGACTGGACCACACTAGGAGCCCCTTTACAGCACAGGAGACAAAATCCGAGTTAAAATAGATTTACCTGTAATTCACTCAACAGTTACAAAACACATAGACAAGACTGACTCTGATAGAGAGAATACAAGATCAACCTCACTTTTAATCATATTCAGTACTGAGATACTTGGAGCCTCCTGAGCATGGCTGTTTTTAAAAGGACTGAGCTTGTATGATCAAGGTTTCCGTTCGAAGAGAGGTGTGACAGACTTACTAATGGCGTCCTGGGAACTCTGCCGCAGGATCTCACGATGAGCCGAGGTAACAATCACATTATTGCTTCCTTGTTCGCGCATTAGCTCCTTGATATCTGGGGATGAGAAGGCGAAGAGAGGCTTGAGTGACTGTGCAACAGTGACTGCATCATTGTGCTCTGGCTTTCCAAGGTAAAGCGTTTCCCATCAAACAAACGCTTACCTTTTGTGCCCCCTGTATCCTCCAGCTGAGGCAAGAACTCCTGGAAACAAATGATACAGCATGTGCATTAATTAGTGTGGTAAAAAATTCTTTACTGCACAGCAGGTGAAGAAAGAGGAATAAGAAGGCGGCTGAATGCTATTGCAAAATATAGCAATCCTCACCGACACCTGGTTCAGTCCAAACAGAGAGTGCTGGGAGCTGCAGCGCACCGGGGGTGTTGAGTTGACCTTCCGAAACACAGTCATCTCCACACCAACATGACTATCCCTGAGGAAAGGTTGCACATATTGATTATTTTTCCCCAAGAATCTAATTTTGCACTGTGACTTCCCTCTCGTCAATGCTTTTACCTGTGCTGGTTCCCATCATGTGCACCTGAGCCATCATCTCCCTCCTCTGTCCTTGGTGCTTCGGCTGTGAGCGAGGCCTGCTTCTTCTCCACGATCTCACCAAGGTCGAACATGGCGTGGAGCCGGAAGTTCACCACTTTGATGGCTGTGAAAAAGACCGCCACCACTGCCGAGTACACGCCTGCCACCATCAAGCTTGGAGGGAGAGCCTGAAAGGGAGCCAAAAAGAGACAAAAGATGGCAGCTGAGGATGCAAGTGGAAACAAGTATAAAGTGGCCACAGAAGGAAAATAAACCACAGAGGGGTGTTCTAAAATAACCCGGATGTTATAAATGAGATGACTAAACATTTTACAGACATTTCAGCTTCCGCATGCTGTTTAAACCCGTTTTTTAGAAAGAAAACGTTACAGCCTGTAGCTTGGACTCACCATGTACAGCAGAAATGGGAAGGCCAGAAGGAATATCCATAGGTAGAGATGGAAGCAGTTGGAGAACGTGCTCTGGTGGGGGTCCACGTACCAACCCCCGGTGAGCGAGGCCCACACACCCTGTCGCAATATCTGGAGCGCCTGGGAACCCATCTCTGCCCTCAGGTTCGGCCTAAAGCTGAAACACTTCCCCCGAGGCTGTAGCTCAAAAAACGGTGCCGATGGAGCCACAGTGTCCCGTGCCTATGATGGCACTTCCATTGGGGATGGCAGCTCAACCAAGAGTGTCTCATCAAGGACAATAGTTGTGTGTCTCGGATATGTGCACTTCAGTGAAGGTTGAGAGTCCTTGCATATTCTCGGGCCAGTTTGTGCTCCCTCCCTGCACGGGCAACGCCGCCCTCCAGCCTAATCCTTGTTGAGTAACCAGGCGAGTGACTTTTTGGCACATTGGTTTCCCACTGAATGCTTAGAAAAACATTCATCTGCCAAAAAAAGTTAAACATTAGACAAATATAGTATCGCCATGAAGGTGCAACCAATCAAGATTCCATACATTAAGTTTGACTTCCTGGAACTCTATTATCATGACATCCTGTAGGTCTCTTGACTTGCTGTAACACTTGATCAGCCAACACTGATTTGTTTTTTTAAAACTTGAATCAAATGTGAAACATTAATCAAGAGGTGTTTGCAAAATCAAAACACAGCTGATAATCGAAACTCATGCCCATTTCCTCGCCCAGGCCACTGCTCCCACCAGCTAGATTAAGTTTTCTGACTGACATTAGCCAGCTAGCAGCCTCTGTAGCCTAGCTTAGAGCCTCACAGTGTTATGATCTCTGTGGATCCCACTCGATCAGCCTTTCGATCGCATCGGCGTGTGTACGAACACATGATCGATCGTCGCGTTGAAGCCATCAATGGATCTCCGGACAGCTAACAGCCGGCTAATGCTAGGCCTCCAGTCCCCAGCTCTTCCCAACCCCGGGGGGCTGCTTGTCAGCACCGCTAGCTGTGTGGATCCACAGCCCCACAGCCAGCAGATCGGCCCGGCTGTGAAGACACGAGGCGACGCTGGCTTATCTCAGGTCAGCTCCGCTTCACGTGATAGCACCCTTGTTGTTCCACCTTTGGATCCCAGCACAGCTCCCAGTGCAGTTAGCTTTAGCTGCGCCTCACAGACACCCTCCTTCCGCATCCAGTCCTCGCAGGGAGGGAGAGAGAGAGAGAGAGAGAGAGGGAGGAAAAGAGAGAGAGAGCTCGTCCTCCCCGGGATGCTCAGCGAGCCGAAGACACACCGACCACCGACTTTTCCCTTCTTATCATTGTTTCCTCACTCAC
>CAESWR010000042.1:513389-524491 GCA_903171835.1 Mullus surmuletus | reverse complement strand
GGAATTCATCCTGCCACATCTGTCCCGTGGCTACGTACTAAAACGACTGATTTCCCTGCAGAAAAGACGTGGCTGCTGGCAGCTGCTGGAGGAGCTGCTCGCTTCCGCCGGCAGACAGGAGCATAAGTTTATCGCAGGCAAACATCTCCTCGTCTGCCGCGGACTGTTTTATTGTATCGCCTTCTTGTGGTCAGGATTTATTTGTGTGTCTTTTATTTCCAGATTTTTTTTTCAGAGATAATGAGTGAATCACGCAAGCTGTGGACAAAATCTGTTGGATATCCAGAGCCAAGTCGGCATAATTGAAAAATCAATTCAAAACATTCTCTTAAAAACAGACCATATGGGGTTTACTTATAATAGTTTTCTTCAATATTGGCGCATTTGAGCTCTAATAGCAAGTCTGATATCTACTCCATCCGCCTGTCAGGTGAAGATTATTGTATTTTCCTCATTAAGTGCTTTGAAGATCGGTTTTTACTTTTTGTGCCGTTCTCTGCATGAAATGAGTTTTTTGTGAAAGTCATGGGCTGCTTCCACCCAAACGCTGCAGAATGTTCTTCATTAATGCTGCGCACCGATTTCCCGCAGCATTACGTGAAGAATCGCGGCAAAATAATATACAAAAGTTCGCAGACAGTGAACTAATTTCCACTGTTCCAGTTTGCTGCCTGCTCCACGCTGTCCTGATTTCCAGGAGATGTTTGATGTTGAGGATTCTGTGGCTTTTTTTTTGTTTTGCTCCCGATGCTGCATTGATAACCGCGAAGGTAACGCAGTCATAATCACAGTCAAGCATTACGGAACAAATCAGGGTGATCGTCAGCCTGGAAAAAATGATGCCAAAAAGTGGTCTTACTATGTGTAGTTGCAGGTAGTCTCCCAGTCCGTGGGTGCTCTCCACTCGCACCAAAATGGCGTCCTTCTGCTGGCTGCTGAAGCCCACGGCCAGGCGGTCGGCGCGGGTGCTTGGCCGCTCGTTGGGGGCCCAGGTGAATGTGATGAGGGCGCCTCCTTTCCCGAAGATATACGTGGTTCCAGCTGTACACAGAGAAAAACAAGAGAATTGAAAACGCATACGAAGCCAGTTTGATTCAGACCATTCCCCTTCTGTGTCCAGTCTATTAGTATTTGGTCTGGTTTATGCAAAAACCACAACAACAGCAACAAAAATAACCCTGCTTGTTTAGTGTAAAATTAAAATTCATCTTAAACATACATCCTTTTTCTGGCAGAAATCCTTCAGGGCAAACTTAGCCTACAGTACCTGCAGCCTATTTTACATAAGTGCTCGGTGATTTATGAGGATATCTAAACTTATTTGCATATCTTGTCACGGTATCACGTATTGTTGCTGACACACACAAAGATACTCCTCCTCAGATTTAAATATGTTTACCATTTTATACTACTTAACATCTTGTTGTTGCATCTTTTAATATACCGTTAGATGGTGTTTGATTTTACCCGCTGATTTCCCTGAGAAATATGAAACATTGCTGAAGGATGTTTAAAAAAAGGAAGAAGACATTTTCAGATGTAATGTGATCCTTATTACCAATCCGCCTGTCGCTCAGTGTGTATTAGGACACAAAGTAATAGTGTCTGCTTAAACTTTTATCTTGCAAATTATTCCTCGCCACTTTTAGTTTTTTCCCCCCCCCATCTCCTGCGGAGCGTGCCGACGTTCATTTATCATTTACTAGTCTTGCTGAAATCGCTGAAATACCTGAGAAAATCCCTGCAGGTTTGAGCTTAAGCGCTGATCAGCTTGTGAATCGGGCACTTCCTCAAGATACATATTCTAAACCTCTTAGTCACCTCAGATTAAATTTGCCGATTCTCTCGGTACAACCAAATCAAGCTTGTAATCTTTTTCCATGAAATTTTCACGCGGCAAACACTCCTTTCAGTGGCGAAATGTTTTTTTGATGGCCAAAACAAGGCTACACACACACACACACACTGCTGTCCTCAGAAAACCAAACAGTGCTTCTCAATTGTTGGGTATGAGACGTGCATTTTAGCCCGTTGCTGTGGAATTACCCTCCAAAAAAGAACATCAGGAAGCATGCTTTTCTCTGTTTGTTTCAACACCTGGAACACAAGTGTCTCGCTTGTTTATACAACTGATATTCCTCAATAGCTGCATCGCTTAAGTGAAGCACAGAGAGACACTTGGGATGAAATTGCAGCCTCAATTTCAACCGTGACAGTCTTAACCCGAGAAGTCTTAAGTACTCCTCTTCTCGGAATAATGGGCACTCAGCACAAAGGTTTCTTATTGACAAGAACTAACTACTGCTTGGATGCTTTCTTAACATTAAGCACCTCCAAAGGCTTGAAATTACTTTGCACTTACTTTGAATTTAATTAAAGGGCAGGTTCTCCCTATTTTTTTCTTCCCCTCCTCCCAAATCATATTATTTCTTACTACGGTAATCTTAATTAATGTCTGGGATTTGCACTCAAATGTGTGTCTGTGACATTAGTACTATCAATGAGTCTCAGCACGCGGGCCTCATTGGTTCCTTTCATCGAGCAAACGTTATCTACATCTGGCCTCGAGTCTGCCTTCCTTCCTGCTCAATGAAATCACTTTTCTCAGTTGGGATTATGAGTATAGACCTTCCCGCTTTATACGCCATAATGAATTTTTGTAATTGTGCCTCGGTTTACTTTTTTGTACCTCTGAGGAAGGACCGGAATATAAAGCAAACTCAATGAACTCACGAATCAAATAAATTCCAGAAAAAACAACAACTTGAAATCAATTGCAGTAAGAGCACGCTGAGTCGCATTATATCATACTGCTTTGTTTTCGAAAGTGACCCTACATGTGTTCGTAAGCGACCTCCCAAAACCAATTTAGCGTCTATCTCATTCCAGCTCCACCACCAATGCAGCCTAAAACAGCAATTTAAAAAAAAATCAAGAAGAACACCCCTTTCACTGCACCACCCCCAAAAAATGTTTGATACCAGTACCCTTAAAACGATACAGGTACCAATTGACTACTTCATTTGATACTTTCTGTTACCCCATTCAATATCAATCATGCGAATAGGAAGCAATCAGTTGTGCAAATGTCACCACTCCTCCCCATTCAAAAGGTTTTTACACAACACGTTTTCTAATTACACTCGCAGTGATTGTTTCTATGGTTTAACTCACAGCCAGTCAATTTTTTTCCAGATGTGGGTACAAAAACAACCGATTGTAGGTATTGTTTGACATGCGCAGTTTTGATACTGGTACTGGGTTGTTTCGGTCACTACCTTAAAGGTATCGAGTACCGACTCCAGCCTTCATGGGCTGTCCGGGGTTTCGAAATTTGCCAAGGGAGGATGTGCAGAGACAGAATGTGCATTCAGGACGCCCTTCGCCCCTGCTGGCCCCTCGTTGTCCGGACACACTCGTGCATCCTCCCCCATCGAACGACTGAGCCAGGTAGTGAAACCTTGCTAAGATTATTACTGTAAAAGTCTGCGTTCTATTTCACTTGAAGCATCGCCACAGCATTCTCACTCAAACAATCCCTCGGGAGTGCTTCGCTCCTCTATCAAGGCCATATGATACATCTGCGCTTCAGTAACAAGGCTCCCTCGGAGATTCTCGGCTGCAAGATGTGTACAGTATATCACATCATTATTAGCTGGGTACCTTGATAACTAATTATACTTTCAGCGGAATACTCCCGACACTTGTTTAGCGGGACTATTTGTGAATATTACGCAAGTTATGGTAAGATATTCACATTAATATTTACATTGCAGGCATGTTAAAGTGCTTTTGTTGGTGATCCGTCTGCGTTTTAGCAGGCGTTATAACGGCCCTTAAAATCCCATATCCGCCATTGGCTGTCAAGTCTTAACGTATATTTGCACAACAAACGTGCATCTGTGCCAGGATGGCTTCTACCCACTCAAAGCATCCGGCGGTTCAGCTTAGCTCTCTGAGCACAAAGGGAACACGGCAACGCGCTCTTGGTATTTTACACGTAAAGGTTTAGCCATTCAAATGGGTTTAAACGTGGACCCCCGAGCGTATAAAGTAGCAATGATAACTATGTTGTTGCTTTTATTAATGACAAGCAGAGATTAATCATACAAAGGGAAAACCACCACCAGCTGTCACGCCACAAAAACATACAAGAGAACAACAAATGGCTCATTGCTAGTGATTATGGTCATCATCAGCATCACATATACACATTAGCATGCCCCTATATGGACACTGACTGAAGCGGGGGGGCATCCTGCGGCACGCTGTGGAGGAACGGTACAACGGGAGAGCGAGTGGAAAATAACAAAGGCGATTGATTAGAGAAATAAACCCACATGAAGCTCCAAACTGTGAGCAATTTCACCGACATTGAGAGTTATGGAGAGATATTAAGACTGGATTTGTCGTCTGACTTATGGCGTTTGCAGCACGCTTTCTCCATGCTCTATTAAATACAGCTCAGCGAGTGACAGAAATGAATAGTGCAGCCTAAAACCTGACAGAGGGACGACGTATGGTTTTCAAGTTAAAAAATGACAGCAGAGACAGAAAGTGTCATTGTGTGCTTAACGCGATGACGACGGTCTTTCCAAATCAAATCAATGAGATTTGATCAATTAAAAAGGCGCGGTGAAATAAAGAAATCCCCATGAATCTCAAACGAGTGCCCGTGCAGCCGCGCACGCACACACACATACGTCAGCTGTATTACGGTTGAATTGCTGTTTCTGCTCACAGCGGCAAGACGCATCCAGGCTGTCAGTTCTCAAATTGAAAGTCTGCAGCTCAGAGCGCCTCAAACGACCTCCGTCCTCCATAATAATGTTTGGATTTTCTTCCACTCAACTTTCAGACGATTTGGGTCGTGGTGAAAATGTCAAAACTCGAATGAAAATCTGAAATACAGCGTTTAGGGACAGTATGAAAATGATACATGGGCGGGGGTTGCGAAGGGGTGTCGAATGTTGAATTTGTTCGAGGGGAAGGAAAAGCAGGACTTTCCGCCCCTCCAGTCACCTGGCAATTCCAAAGAAACAAAATGAGATCACGTATATGTACTTATCGACTGCTGCTGCGGTCACAGTTGGACATGTTGGCGACATTTCCTGAGACGCGCCCCTTAAAAATTACCCCGCGTTCATTGTTTGTCGTAAATGTCGGCTGCTCGCTGAAGTGCATGAAAGAAGGAGGCGCGTTTCTCACCCCACAAAACCTGTGAGCTCTTTTATGCGCGGCCGATTTGCCTTTTCGCATACAGATGTGAAGGCACAGTTGACTCAACGCTGGCCGGTATGTTTGAACTGAATATAAGGCACACGATGGCAACACCTGATGCTGAATCTGAATGATATCGGAGGTAAAACGAGCATGTTTTTTCTTGTTATTTTTCTATTCGGTAAATGTGAGATTCAGCACAAAACCCCGCCCTCCCTGCAGCAAAAACAAAACTATCCCTCACAGTGATTTCCCACAAATTGATGCCCCGCCATTCTAAATTGCATCTTCCATTTTTTTGCCGACTGTCTTTGTTCCAATTAACTGGTATGAATTGCTATCTCTGTCTGATCTGCAGTGATATAAACTTAAAACAAAATGGAAAACAGGTGGATAAGATAAGGGGTAAAATGAGAAAACGGTCCGGTTAGATGATTGTTATTTTGCAAACGTTTTTTTTTTGCGCAAAACTGAAACTTTACTGGAAAAAAATCGGAACCATAAGGAAGACAACGCCTTCATAAGACGTCTCCTAGTTGGACACAAAGTCCTTCTTTAAATAGACCGCCATGGACGCTTTCACCGCCCTGGCGTTCATCTATATTTTATACATTAAACCTCGAGTTCATCCACCGTCTACTGCAGTTACCTGTGTAAAATATTACATAGGGGAAGATTTCCCATCCCCCACGTAGGAGGGGTGGGGGGGGGTCTGCAGTGTGAAAGCCTTTGCTCACGTCAACAAAATATAACCTTCAGAATTAAACCAATGGTGAGAGCAAAAAGTGGGAGATTGCTGAAGCCTTTTTTTCCTCTCCTTATGACCTTGAGTATACCCTTAACCAACTTTCATATGCAATCTCAGTAACAGATCATTAATTCTAACTTTCCACCACTGTTTCCTGTGCCGGCATGTCATTATCCTTCATGTTCGTCTGAGAAAAACAAGTGCTACACAACGGTGGGCTGACGCACCGCTGCTGCAATCCCTATACATAAAAATACATGCTTTTTATATATACATTATGTGTATTTTGCGGCCCCATACTGTGTTTCTGTTTGCATTCCGTTCTACATGATATTACGCATTCTTTCTTCTCTTCCGTTTCAGTTTTTCACTCGAGCGTGGCAGTCCGACCCCTTTTGTCCAAAGCAATGAATGAAGAACAGATCCGGCCGCCGAGCCTCGAGACCTTGGAGGAAAAAAAAAAGTGGCACGACAACTCCATATTCTCCTCCTGGGCGTTAAAGAGGGTCAAGGTAAAACAGAAAGAAAGAACGAAAGAAAGAAAAAGAAGAAGGAAAAAAAAAACCCCAGGAGATTTTTCTGAATCAATGCAAATGTGTTTTTTGGAAGGAAGCTGCAGGTGTAATCAGATCGTGTGTTAGAGGCTCAAATGGAGGAAATGGTGGAGGGATTTCAAGCACCACTTTGGCTCATGGGTGTCGAGTCAAAAGTGGGAATGTGTTACGGGTCCTTTCTCGATTCAGTTTTCTTTCTTTTGTTGCTTAGCTGATGAAAATAGCAGGATAATCCCATGAGGCTTTTGTTAATTATGATTGGGAAGTATGTCATTTTGGTCATAAGAACAAGTATAGTGATGTCTCGTGGTGTGTAGCTGGATTCACATCTAGGATTTTTTGAAATAAATGCAAATGGAAATCATATTGTTTAGTATGGTCATTTAAACTGCTACGCACGTGTGTGTGTGTGTGTATCAATCATTAGCGGAATACACACCATCTTCCCCAAACGATTCTCTCCCATATGAATGCTGCTCTCCAAAGGTGATTAAAGCATTCCGCTATCTTGGGCTCTGCCGACTGCCAAGGCAAGGAAGAACATGATTCACATCTCCAGACTCGAACCCTTTGATGACCCCTCCCGCCTTGTATGGAAGCGACGGCATTCGTTGCACGCCTTCGCTCGTTTATTCCGTTTCCGTTAATTTATCGCCAATCTGCGTTTGTATCCAGAGCAGTAATAGAAATGGTGTCGTAATGGAGAACACATTTTACCACAAGTAGGACGGAGAATTTCTGTTGTTGCTCGTTGCCTGTGTTTATTGCCCTGGTCTCTGTGTGTTTGTGTGTGTGTGTGTGTGGATATGTACTGTACAGTTGTGTGTGCAAGCAGGCCTGCCTCGCTATCTCCCTTCAGGTTAATGTAATATGTGAACTGGAGGAAATTGAGCCCTCTCTGATAAACCTTTTGATGCCCCTGTCCCTTTGCTTTTCCTCTCTGCCGCAGTGGTATTGTAGCAAAAAATAAACACTGCGGTGTGTGTGACTGCTGCGAGACAAAAGACAAGCACTTTTTGGGTGGGGGGTGGGGGGGGGATACACTAATGCATGGATCTAAGGCTGCTCCGTTAAATCCGGCATTTCGCTAAACCATTTCCCCCACTTGAGATCTCTCTCTGGAAGCATTAGCTGCTCTTCGCCTTGCCACAAACAGACAGTTCGCCAAACACGGGGGGCCCTGGAGGACCGAGTGGAGCAGATTTTCACAGGGTGTGTTGTACATGCGGGTGTGTTCGGAGCACCAGGAGGGGTCAGCTACAGTGCGCTTCCAGCTGAGAGCGAACAAGGTCTTTGGCTCAGACGGGCTGGTCCCTTACCGTGTGGTGTTTGGGGGAGGGGGCTGCTTTGTCACAACACTGCACAATACCTGCTTTGGGTTAACAACTGGATCATGAGGTGTGCACACAACTAGAGTATGAGCGGAGGTAAATAGTAAGTATCGTGGTTACATGATGGATTTCATGATGGAGTTGGGATGACATGACAAACCTTTCAGTCGAAACCTTTCAGTGTTAATGTTCTTCGCAGTGATTTCCCAACCAAGAAGTGCTGTTACGTTTTATCCACCTGGGGTTTCTAACATGCAGCCTTGGTGAACAGATTTGGATAAATACATATCTAATATTTACTACATATCTACTATCTAAAGAATCAGTGCACTGCAAGTGAGTTGAGACCGCCACTATACTTTACCCAAAGAACACTGAGATTATATGCAATCCCCCATGCACAGAAGTAATGCAGCCTGCCACAAAACCCCCAAATTTCAACATCTAAACAGAATAGAAACCTGTGATATTTGACCAATACACACGAAAAGGTTGCAGCAGGCCTTGGTATTCAGGATAACTTCTGACGGTATGGCGCTGTATTGAATATTGGTATTTCGGAATTCACTTTGAATAAAGGCCAGACAGGAATCTTGAATTAATTGAATATTGGGTTCAACAGCAGGTTCTCTATTACAAATGTTAAACCTGAGGGCTCTTTTGGAGTTGATTTAGCAGTTGTTCAACAATTTTGCTGGCCTATCACTCAATTGTGGAAAGGAATTATGCTTCCTAACCAGAATGCATCAGCCCATATCATCAGGGAGTGTTAATTCGACAGCGGTGGATCCCTCTGTTTCTCTGGGAGCTTTTTCGCTATTCGGTGACCTGGATGGCTGAAAATCATCACACTCCGCTGATTTGCCATTCAATCATTCGAACCGGGGGGAGCTTTTGTGTAGGAGTGAGTCCACATGTACCCAGACTGCCCGTACTGTATGTATGCTGTAGCTCTGCATGCAATAACCTGTGTTTAGTATGAGGAGTGTGTGGCATTGCAGCAAGGTAGGTGGCCTATAAATAGCTGAAGCCCCTGAGCCCGACGAACAAGACTTTGGTTTGCCTAGACACACAGAGGCACGCAGCTTTGAAAGCAATCATGACTAAATATTTGCTGCGTTTTGCTTTTTTTGAAACAGACATGCTTCTGTTTTTGTTGTTATATACGCAAAAAAATGTTCCAATTAGTGCAAAACCCATGTCTGTGTCTCCGTTCCAGTGCATCATGACTCTGTGTGCACCGACTGGAGAATCAGAAGTATTGTCTGTATCATTAAGGTTGCAGTAAATTGAATTCCCTGCTCTGAAGGACATACTTCAGAACAACCAACAGTACAAAACTTACAATAAGGGTAATTGAAAATTTATCAGTGTGTTCTTTGAAGTGTTTTTTTTAATAGGCCTGTTTGATCACAAGCTGTGCTGTGCCTGTAAAAGCCTGGTCCAGAATGATATGGTTATAATAGCGCTGATGTAATTCATCACATTTTTTTCCCACCCTTTTACAACTGACAAAACTGCTGTGGTGAAAAAGACACTACAAATCCATCGGGTCTCCTTTTATGGGACATAAAAGTGAGTCTTAGGACAGAAATTTCAAAGTGCAATATAAAAAGGGAGCAACGACTCTAGTGTCAGCGCTTTGAGGGAGCCAATTCCAGTGGCACTGCCAGTTTGATGTGGATTGTTGAGGACCGGCCATTACTTTATATCCTTCAGTTCAGAAAGCATACTTCGTTTGATTAAACTGTGCATTACCAAATGGAGTGTGTGTGAAGTAAAAAACTAAAAAAGAAGAAAAAACACAAACCATGCACGGCATCTTGTGATGTGCGACTAATTAGAGGAGCAGTCACCTTTGACAAGACAGACTCCGCTGTGGAGAGGAGATTATGCCGCCAATGCAACCAAGAACCTCATGCAAACGACGATTTGAAGTATATTTGCAATATGACAATGACAGCTGATGTAGCATCTTGGAAAGAGGCATGCACGCTTCTGATGAGCTGAATTGGGGGGGGGGTGTTAATGAGGCACTTGCAGGCTGCAGCACCTCCATAGTTAGTGAGGGAATCCATTATCTGCCTATGTCACCAGAAGTCTCCAAATGTACCACCACCAATGTACTGCCAATAGGCGGGGACGACAAGACTTCCTGGCGCAAACACAGATGCACATCAAAGGGACGCCCGCTCGGAATTCTTATTATTTTCAGACACGACGGAGATGCACTCTAGAGGCGGGCAAACAGCGTGATGGGAATCTCGGTGGGCATCATCTTACCATGGCCCCCTCTGGTGAGAAAAGGCATCCTGTTGATGGCAATTGGGACGGTGCCGTGCTTATTGTGGAAATGGTGGACATGGTGCGTGGTGCTGAGGCTCGAGGACACACGTGCGGTTCCGGTCTGGATGGGGAGCACAGTGAGCAAGGTGAACCAGAAGGCGAGTCTGGAGCAGTAACTAAGGCCCATGCCGAGGCTAAAGCCTGACCAGCTGCTCTGCTGTCCGAGCACAGGGGTGGCCGCAAAGAGTCTACCCATGTGTATTAGTTCCACATGGGCCCAAGACAGACGACTTGACCAAGCGGTGGTCTCTGAGAGTTCAACTTGAAGACCACAGGGCATCTCAGTGGTTCGGGTCCATTGCTTTCATAATCCCTCGGTCTGGTCAGGGAGCTGGCAGGTGGGAGAGGAATATCCCTTCAATATGTGACCGAGGATGGATTTAACGAAAGCCGCCAGGATCCGATGTTCTACCTCTCTACTGGGAGGGGAGAGGGAAAAAAAAAGAAAAAAGAAAAAGAGGAACCAGCTTATCTCAAGGTTTTGCCATGATAAATCGTCTGCCGCGCGGAAAAAGCCAGCGTCAAAAGCTCGCCGAAAACCATCCCGGAGCACATTTCTCAGAGAGGGAGTCGAGCGTATCCGAAAAGGCTGCGAAGGTGCACATCCAAACGAAATGAAAAAAATAAAAAAACGGGAGATGGAATCCGATCTTAAAGAGGCATGCTGCCCCGAACGTGAAGCTTAGGCACGAAAAGTGGCAGGACGGAGCTTCATGTGACGTGAATTCTGATAAAAGTCTCCATCGCCCACAGGTAGAGCTTGAGGGCAGCTGAGCCTGCCCACTAAGAAGAGTGCCCCTCCACCGCAGCAGAAGACATGACACGCATCCGTGGGAAACTGGATCATTTCATTAAGCCCCAAAAAACAAAACAACAACAAAAAAAAAAGCAACAAGGAGATAA